>CAUYRH010142982.1:0-90133 GCA_963574655.1 Perodicticus potto | reverse complement strand
AATGTCTTCATATAGTGATTAAAAGGCCATGAAGGCTATGTTAAATAGTTCAATGAAAATATTTCAGATTGTATATGAAGTCAGCACATTGTGCCCCATGATTGCACCCATGTACACAATTATGATTTAATAAAAATTAAAAAAAAAAGAAAGAAATGAGTATAATTGTGATGGATGTGTTACTTAGTTCAATGTAAGCATTTCACATTGTATATCGAAGCAGTACCCTGAACCCCATAAATGAATCAATGTACAAAGTTATGATTTAATTTAAAAAATTAAAAAAAAAAAAAGAGGCTCGGCACCTGTGGCTCAACAGGCTAAGGCACCAGCCATGAACACCTGAGCTGGCGGTTCAAATCCAGCCTGGGCCCGCCAAACAACAATGATGGCTGCAACCAAAAAATGGCTGGGCGTTGTTGGGGGGGCCTGTAGTCCCAGCTACTTGGGAGGCAGAGGCAGGAGACTCGCTTGAGCCCAGGAATTGGAGGTTGCTGTGAGCTGTGATGCCACAGCATTCTATCCAGGGTGACAGCTTGAGGCTCTGTCTCAAAAAAACAAAAAAAAAGAAAGAAAGAAAAAGAAAATGTTTTTTCTCAAGCCAGGGTGGGGCATAATGGCTCATACTTGTAATCCTAGCACTCTAGGAGGCTGAGTTGGGAGACTGAGACCAGTCTGAGCAAGATCGAGACCCAAGACCCTGTCTCTACAAAAAAAAACCCAGCAGGTGCAGTGGTTGGTGCCTGTAGTCCCAGCTAGTGGGGTGGGGGGTTGAGGCAGGAGCATCACTTGAGCCCAGGAGTTTGAGGTTGCAGTGAGCTAGGATGATACCACAGCACTCCACCGTGGGCGACGGCAAGACCCTGTCTCAGAAAAAATGGTTTGACTTAGATTGTACCTTCCATTTTTACATGTAACTGATCATGGTATTTTTAGTTCCATCTATTTTATTTTCCTTTTAACTTTTGGTTATTCCTGTGTATGAATAAATATTTCACCTGTTGGAAGTAGTTGGGGCTACATGAGTTAGTTCCACCTAAACCCTACATCCAAGAACACGGCAAATGCAGCCACGTCTCCTTGTGGATGTTTGTGAGATTTTCTCAGATTGGGGACCTGTTTGTGGAAATGCTGTATCATAAGTGTTTGCAAGTGATTTCTGCTGTCCTATACACCATGAAACCATCCCTGCGTGCAGTAGGACAGGGATGGCTGGATCATGTGGTAGGTGCCACACTGTTTTCCAAAGTGGCTGAAACATTTCATTTTCCCATCAGCTCTGTAGGAAAGTTCCAGTTGTCCTTCACCCTCACCATCTGATATCGTTGGCCTTTATTTTCCCTCGGTAGAGTACCATGGCGTCATAGCCCACAGCAACCTCCAACTCCCGGGCTTAGATGATTCCCTTGCCTCAGCCTCCTAAGTAACTGGGACTACAGGCGCCTGTCACAACACCTGGCTATTTTTTGTTGTTGTTGTTGCAGTTTGACAGGGGCCGGGTTTGAACCCGTCACCCTTGGTATATGGGGCTGGCATCCTACCCACTGAGCCACAGGTGCCACCCTAACATTTTATATTTAACTATGTCAATACAGTTGGGTTTAAATCTACTATTTTGCAGTTGTTTTTTTTTTTTCTCATCTGTTGTTTTTTCTGCTATCATTTGGATTATTTTGTGGGGTTTCAGTTTCTTTCTTTTTTGGCTCATTAACTATTATTCTTAGTTGTGTCCTGTCAGTGATTGACGTACTGTTGTATAGTATACGTCTTTAACTTATGACAGTCTACCCTCTAGTCAAATCCTTCCACTTGACACATAAGAACGCTATAATATGATACGGTTCCACATCTCCCTGCCTGGCCTTTGTGCTCTGACTATTTAACGTTTTATTTCAGTTGGTTATAAACCTCACATTGCATTGTTACTATTTTTACCTTAAAAATTTATTATATTTTGAAGTTACTTGGACAATAAGAAAAGATGTTTTTACATTTACCCACATACTCATTATTTCTAGTGCTTGTCAATCCTGTACGTAGATCTAGGTTCTATCTGGCGTCATTTTCTTTCTGTGTGAAGGATTTCCTGCAACATTTCTTGCATTGCTGGTCTCCTCATGATTAACCCTTTCAGCTTCTTTTTTTTTTTTTTGAGACAGAGCTTCAAGCTGTCACCCTGGATAGAGTGCTGTGGCATCACAGCTCACAGCAACCTCCAACTCCTGGGCTCTAGCAAGTCTCCTGCCTCCGCCTCCCAGGTAGCTGGGACTACAGACGCCCGCCACAACGCCTGTCTATTTTTTGGTTGCAGCCATCATTGTTGTTTGGCAGGCCAGGGCTGGATTCGAACCTGCCACCTCTAGGGTATGTGGCTGGCGCCTTAGCCGCTTGAGCCACAGGCACCGAGCCTCAGCTTCTAAATGTCCAACAGTCTTTCACTTTCATTTTTTTTTTTTTTTGTTTTGAGACAAAGTCTCACTATATCGCCTTCAGTAGAGTGCCATGGTATCACAGTTCACAGCAATCTCAAACTCTTGGGCTTAAGCGATTCTCTTGCCTCAGTCTCCCAAGTAGCTGGGAGTACAGGCGCCTGCCACAATACCCGGCTATTTTTTTTTTTTTAAACATGGAATGTTTCACGAATTTGCGTGTCATCCTTGCACAGGGGCCATGCTAATCTCTGTATTGTTCCAATTTTAGTATATGTGCTGCCGAAGCGAGCACCCGGCTATTTTTTTGTTGCAGTTGTTGTTTGGCAGGCCCAGGCCAGGCTCGAACCTGCCAGCCTTGGTGTATGTGGCTGGTGTGCTAACCACTTGAGGTATGGGTGCTGAGCCATCACCTTCATTTTTGGAAATATGTATTTTCACATAGTAAAGAATTCTAAGTTAACAGGTTTTTTTTCCCTTAAATCTTCTAACTTGTATTGTTTCCAACAAGAAAACAATACAATTATCTTTGTCTGTTATCTTCCCCTTTGTTCCCCTATACGTAAGGCATATTTATAATCTGGCTTTTTAGTAGTGGGGAAAAAGTTAGTCCTGCCTAACAAAGCTTAAAAGCAAGACCTGAACAGATCAAAGTTACTAACCAACTTTACTGCCTCCCAGAATAATAACAATGTAGTATGGGGGTTATATAACATGTTGAAATAAAATGTATATTTTCTCTTTATCACTGGTTTTAAGCAACTTTAATAAGATTATCTTCGGGTAGTTTTCTTAAAGTTCATTAAGATTCTTGGATCTGCTTCTTAGATCATGGATAATTTATAGTTTTCATCAAATTTGGAAAAAAAAATTTGCCAGCATTTCTTTCTTTCTTTCTTTTTTTTTTTTTTAGAGACTTAGTCTCACTTTATCGCCCTCGGTAGAGTGCCGTGGCGTCACAGCTCACAGCAACCTCCAACTTCTAGGCTTAGGCGATTCTCTTGTCTCAGCTTCCCAAGTAGCTGGGGCCACAGACACCTGCCACAACGCCCGGCTATTTTTCTGTTGTAGTTTGGCGGGGCCGGGCTTGAACCCGCCACCCTTGGTATATGGGGCTGGCGCCCCACCCTCTGAGCCGCAGGCGCTGCCCTAGTATTTCTTGAAATAGTCTTAATGTCCCCCACTTTTTCAAGGCCTCCAATCACATGGACTTAGTCTGCTTGAAGCTGGACCATGGATCACAGATGCTCTTCTCCTTTCCTTTCCAATCATTTCTCTATGTTTGATTTTAGTTTCCTTTGCTATGTCTTTAGCCTTACTAATCTTTTCTTCTGAGATGTCTAAATTGCTGCTGATAGTATATCCAGTGTATTTGTCATTGCAGGCACTATAGATTGCACCTCTAGAAGCTCAATTTGGTTCTCTCTCTCTCTCTTTTTTTTTTTTTTTTTTTTTTGTAGAGACAGAGTCTCACTTTATCGCCCTCGGTAAAGTGGCATCACACAGCTCATAACAACCTCCAACTCCTGGGCTTAGGCCATTCTCTTGCCTCAGCCTCCCAAGTAACTGGAACCACAGGCGCCCGCCACAATGCCCGGCTATTTTTTTGATGCAGTTTGGCGGGGTCAGGTTTGAACTCGCCACCCTCAGTATATGGGGCCAGCGCCCCCTGCCCACTGAGCCACAGACAGTGCCCTGGTTCTTTTTAAAATATATATCGTCCGTGTCTCCACTTAATATGTTCAATCTTTCCTTAAGCTTCTTTGAAAATAGGGAATACAGTGGGCGTCAAGTGGCTCTGACTTGTGTTTCCCTGCTGGATAATATCTGGCATTGCTATGGCTTGAATGTTTGTGCCCCTCCAAAACTCATGTTGAAACTTAATCCCTGATGCAACAGTGTTGAGAGGTAAGGCCTGTATAAAGTGATGAGTCACAAGGGCAGAACCCTTGTGAATGAGATTACTGAACTGACCTTCTACATAGAGTGGCTGGAAGGAACTAGCCAGGTCACTTTGCCTTTCTATCACCTGTCTGGTGAGGACACCTCAGGTCACTCCTTCCACTGTGTGAGGATGCCCTTTAGAGAAGATGCTGTCAGTGGAACAGGCCTTCACCAGACACTGAACTTTTCAGTGTCCAGATCTTGGACTTCCAGTCTCCACAACTGTAATTTCTGTTGTTTATAAATTATACTATTTTGTTATAGCATCAAGAACAGACTGAGACCGGCCATTTACATGGCTCCTTTGAGGAAATGTCCATTCAGACCCTTAAACTATTCTAAAACTAGGCTTGGTGCCTGTGGCTCAACGGGCTAAGGCGCCAGCCACGTACACCTGAGCTGGTGGGTTCGAATCCAGCCCAGGCCCGCCAAACAACAATGACGGCTGCAACCAGGCTGCAACCAAAAAATGGCCAGGCGTTGTGGTGGGCGCCTATAGTCCCAGCTACTTGGGAGGTGGAGGCAAGAGACTCGCTTGAGCCCAGGAATTGGAGGTTGCCGTGAGCTATGATGCCACAGCACTCTATCCAGGGTGACAGCTTGAGGCTCTGTCTCAAAAAAAACTATTCTAAAACTAAAAGTTTGTTTTAAAACAACATTAACGTGGAATCTTGTTAAAATGCAGGTTCTGATTCAGTGGGTCTGTGGTGGGCCTCAAGATTTTGCATCTCCCAGAGTTTCAGGGTGATGCCCTGGCCCCTGGTCAGCAGAACGTTCTCTGAGTAGCTCCCATCTCTGCTAATGTGGCATCTGCCACCCTTCAGGGACCATCTGTTTTTTCTCTCTGGTTGCTTTAAAATTTTTCTCATTGTCTTTGGTTTTTTGAAATTTTGCTGTAGTATGTTTTGGTACAGATTTCCTTTTTTTTTGAGATAGAGCCTCAGGCTGTTACCCTGGGTAGAGTGCTGTGGCATCACCACTCACAGCAACCTTCAACTCCTGGGCTTAAGCGAGTCTCCTGCCTCAGCCTCCCAAGTAGCTGGGACCACAGGCGCCAGCCACAACACCCGGCTATTTTTTGGTTGCAGCCATCATTGTTGTTTGGCGGGTCCGAGCTGGATTCGAACCCGCCAGCTGAGGTTTATGTGGCTGGCGCCTTAGCGGCTTGATCTACAGGCGCAAAGCCTGGCATAAATATTTTATTTGCCACACCTGTATTTTAGTGTGCTTCTTGGGAATAAATATTCCTGGTTTTCATCTATTTGGAAAATGATTATCAGACATTGTTTCTTCCAGAAGTACCTCTCCTTATGTCTTCCCAGATTTTCTAAGTGGATCTCAGGCAAGACACGGGTCAGACTGCTGCGTGTTCTCTCTTTCATGCTTTTCATCTTTTATCTGTCTGGGATGAATTCCAAGTAATTTCTCCAGATCTCCCCTTTAATTCACGAACCCCTCAGTGATGACTATCTGCTATTTAAACAGCCCGTCGAGTTTTGAGTGTCGCATTGTATGTTTCATTTCTAGAAATGCCATTAAATTACTTTACAAATCTTCTTGGTATTTTTAGATAGAATCTTATTTTTCGCATTTTAATTTTTAATTTTTTTTTGTTTGTTTTTTGCAGTTTTTGGCGAGGCTGGGTTTGAACCCACCACCTCTGGCATATGGGGCCGGTGCCCTACTCCTTTGAGTCACAGGTGCCTCCCTATTCTTTATTGAGTAATTCCAGTACCCTAAGTCCTTCAGGTTCTAATTCTGCTTTTCTTTCTTTTTTTTTTGAGACAGAGCTTCAAGCTGTCACCCTGGATAGAGTGCCATGGCATCACAGCTCACAGCAACCTCCAATTTCTGGGCTTGAGTGAGTCTCTTGCTTCTGCCTCCCAAATAGCTGGGACTACAGGCGCCCCCCACAATGCCCGGCCATTTTTTGGTTGCAGCCGTCATCGTTGTTTGGCGGGCCCGGGCTGGATTCGAACCCGCCAGCTCAGGTGTACGTGGCTGGCCCCTTAGCACATTGAGCCACAGGCGCCGAGCCATAATTCTGCTTTTCTTAATGTTGACGACTTGGGATACTTTTTTTTCACATGTCTTATAGGTTTTGACTGAGATTGCATCTGAAAGCCTGAGTTTCATCTGAGGACCAAATGAGGACTGCAGGGCACGACCTCCAGGTAAGATTATGTTGGCCCATACCGGGCACCAGACAATAACTAGTGTGGGGAAGGTTCATTTAATTTCCCAGCATGGAGTTCTCCAGAGCATACAAGGGGTGACCCAAAGGTGTATATGTCCAGTGTGGGCCTTTCCTTGCCAGAGCCCAGGCAGAACCCAGTGAGCTTCCTCTCTGTTGCCACATACAGGGGTTGGAGCTTTTCTAATCCACATTTTCATGGACTGTGACCTTTTGAGGATCTTGATTTCATATAAGATCTCTGCCTATAAGGCCCAAGCCCCTGTTTCCTGTTCCTACAAATCTGTTAAAAGCTAAGGCTTTAGGTTTCAAGATTGGCAAATTCCTCAGGAATTTGCTATCTTGATGAAGTTCTTCTTTCTTTTTCACCCTGAAGATTTCCTTTCTGTGATTTCAGATATGCATCTGAGAAGATATTTGCTGGGTCTGACCCAGGAGGGGTTTTCAGGACACCTCACTCTGTCACACTATGCTACTGCACAGCCCTTACCATGTCAGCAGACGCTGCTGCTGACCACTGGAACCCCACTGGGGCCCGCGGGCCCATCCACAGCTGCTGTAGCCTCACACCTGCACCCCTTGCCCTCAGCTGACAAGGTGCTGCCTCTTCAGAGATGCCTGAGGATTACCTGCCCCACCCCACGTGCAGCCTATGGCCAGTGTCTGACTGATGTGGGGGGATCTGTCCAGGCCCCTCACCTCTGGGTAGAAGAGCATGCAACTCACGCTCCTGAGGCCTCCGTGGGATCAGCTAACAGCTAGACTTCAGCTTAGACCACATCTGCCCTGCTCCGCACCCCCTTTCCCAAGACCACTTCTCCTAGACCACCTGCACCCAAATCCTCATCTCAGCCTCTGCTCCTGGGGAACTGGCCTGGGCCAGGTGGTGCCAGGTGTGGTCCTGGGAGCCACTGGGGTCAGAATGCACCCACTGGCAGGGGGGTCCTGTCCCAACAGTCCTGGTCTACAGCAGTGCAGTGGTGGGAGATAGGGAGGGGAGGGCATGAGGACCACCAGCAGGGGTGCTGATCAGGAGGATGTGTGAAGAAGGCCCACCTAACACAGGGTTTGGGAGGTGACCAGGGTAGGCAGCCAGCACTCAAGCTCACAGCAGCCCCTGAAGGGCCTGTGAAAACCTGAGGTCCTGAGCCCCAGGCCTAGAACTTCTGATTCAGGTGGTCTGGGTGCAGCCAAGACTCTACCATTCACAGACTCCCAGCTGGTCCCATTGCTGCTGGCCCAGAGGACCACTTTGAGAACCACTGGCTTATTATATGAACCCAAAATAATTTTATTTATTTATTTATTTATTGAGACAGAGTCTCACTATGTCGCCCTTGGTAGAGTGCCATGGCATCACACCTCACAGCAACCTGAAACTCTTGGGTTCAAGCGACTCTCTTGCCCCAGCCTCCCAAGTATTTGAGGCTACAGGCGCCCACCACAATGCCTGACTATTTTTTGTTGCAGTTGTCATTGTTTAGCTGGCCCGGGCCAGGTTAAAACCTGCCACCTTCAATGTATGTGGCTGGCACCGTAACCACTGTGCTACGGGTGCCGAGCCGACCCAAAAGAATTTTAAAATGAACCGGATGGTTAGGCTCCATGGCCTCAATGGAAAACACAATTGCTTGCTCTGTTTTCTTATCTAAGCTAGTTCTCAGCCCCTAGGCACATACATAGAAAGAGGGACCAGGCCTTCCTGCAGACAGACCTCACCACACTGCAGGTGGAGGCAGCAGCGATGCCCGGTCTCTCCCTATGAGGACCTTCAGCCTCTCACTGCACAACTGTGCACCCAGAGCAGGATTTGGGTGAGCTGCATCCCCGGGCCCTGAGCACCACCACTGGTTTCCTGTAGGTGGAAGGTGCAGGGGGCCAGGGGACAAATGGAGGCCTGGCCTAGATCTCTGGCAGAGGGTCACTTCACAGCTCAGGAGTGTGCAACTAGAATGGACACACTCTGCAGTTGGCAGGATCCTCATGTTGGAATAAAAATTGCTGTACTTAAGAAAGCTCCAATGGCTCGGCGCCTGTGGCTCAACGGGCTAAGGCGCCAGCCACATACACCTGAGCTGGCGGGTTCGAATCCAGCCCGGGCCCGCCAAACAACGACAGCTGTAACCAAAAAATGGCCGGGCATTGTGGCAGGTGCCTGTAGTCCCAGCTACTTGGGAGGAACAGGCAAGAGACTCGCTTGAGCCCAGGAATTGGAGGTTGCTGTGAGCTGTGATGCCATGACACTCTATCCAGGGTGACAGCTTGAGGCTCTGTCTCAAAAAAAAACAAAAAAAGATCCAATGGAATTTGTAAACTTGACTTCCTGGAACTTGGAAATTTCCAAGTTCTGTGAAATCCTGTAGTTCTGTAGGGGCTAGAATAGCATCTCCAGCTTGATTCAAACTGGCCAATGAAAAGGGTACCTGTGGGGTGGAACTTACTGTCAATAAAAAGGAAAGACCAAGCCAGTCTGGGGAGCGTGGCCATTTGGAATTCTTTTATGCCGTAAGCTCCCGGCTGGCGAATAAAGCCCTTCCTTTTAAAAAAGAAAAAAAATGGCTCTGCGCCTATGGCTCAAGCGGCTAAGGCATCAGCCACATACACCTGAGCTGACAGGTTCAAATCCAGCCCGAGCCCGCCAAACAACAATGACAGCTGCAATCAAAAAATAGCCGGGCATTGTGGTGGGCGCCTGTAGTCCCAGCTATTTGGGAGGCGGAGGCAGGAGAATCGCTTGAGCCCAGGAGTTGGAGGTTGCTATGAGCTGTGATGCCACAGCACTCTACCCAGGGCCACAGCTTGAGGTTCTGTCTCAAAAAAAAAAAACAAAAAAAAAGAAAGAAAGAAAGACCCAATGGAAGTTAGAAACTCCCATTCCCAGCCAAGATAAAAATTAAAAACTACACCATATCCTGGCTGAAATCCTGGCAGTGCTCAGCAGGAACACGGGGACACTGGGACACAAGGTGACACCTACTGTCTTGAATCACAGTGAGCGACGGGGGAGCACCACAGACACCCCCACCCCTGGGCAGCCCTGACGCAGCCTTTTCCAGAGCAGAACATGGACTCAGGTGGGGTCTGTGGCTGCTGACTAACGAAGCTTCTTTCTCCATGCTGGGGGGCCGCTGGGGGACGGACACAGGTGTGCACCTAGCTGGGGCAGTTCTTCAGCTCTGCAGTATAGCTGGAAGGGACTTGAGTGGTCTGAACAAAGGACAGAGAAACACAATGGCCTACTCATTGACCATGCGTCACTGGCCAGGCCTCCCAATAGGGAGCAGTAAGTGTCCTGCACATCCTGGTGAGATGTGTGCTTCAGCGCAAGGACATGGAGCAAAGATCAGGGACTGTCATGTCAGCAAAGCTTCGAGGAGTCCAGAGGTCTAGAATGTTAGGACATCCTCTCTGACATCAAGAACTCTGAACCTGGCATTTCCTTCCTGGAGAGAGAAACACCACACCTGGTGGCCTCTTGTGTGTTTTTGTTATTTTGAGTGTCACTTTCTTTGCCCCGGTTGAGCCATAGTGTCATAGCTCACAGCAACCTCAAACCAAAAGCTTGGGCTCAAGTGATCCTCTTGTCTCAGTCCCAAGTAGCTGAGACTACAGGCGCCTGCCACAATACCCAGCTAGTTTTTAGAGACAGGGTCTCGCTCTTGCTCAGGTTAGTCTTGAACTTGTGAACTCAAGCAATCCACCCACCTTGGCCTTCCAGAGTGCTGGGATTCTTGTGTTTTAAAGACACTGTGTGACATGCTGAAGGTTCCCGACTCCACATTGATGCCATGGTCAGTAGGTGCTGGTCCCCAGTCCTGCCAGGCCGATCCCAACCAGATGCTGATGACACAATGGCCTCTCCCTAGGCAGGTCTAGCTCCTGGCAAGGCAGCACATCCTGCACTCCAGCAATAAAGACCACCAGGGCTGCTGCCACAACACCAGAGGCCAATTTGTGACAGGAACAAATCAAGACCTGTAACTCGGGGCAGTGCCTGTGGCTCAGTGGGTAGGGCCCTGGCCCCATATACCGAGGGTGGTGGGTTCAAACCCTGCCCCAGCCAAGCTAAAACAAACAAAAAAATAGCTGGGCGTTGTGGCTGGCGCTTATAGTCCTAGCTATTCGGGAGGCTGAGGCAAGAGAATCGCCTAAGCCCAAGAGTTGGAGGTTGCTGTGAGCTATGTGACGCCATGGCACTCTACCAAGGGGCACAAAGTGAGATTGTCTCTACAAAAAAAAAAAAAGATCTGTAACCCAGGCTCAAGCCCACCTTTCCAGCCCCTAGGGGCCTCAGTGTCGCATTTTGGGCACCAGCCTAGTGCAGCCTCAGGTCTCAGGCCCCACTCACAGCAGGGGTGCAGCAGATGGTGCAGGACCCCTGACACTACACTGTCCTGGAAGCTGCCACTGGGCAGGGTTAAATGGCCTCTTTAGGAAGTGTGGCTGGGGCTTGGCACCCGTGGCTCAAGCGGCTAAGGCGTCAGCCACATAGACCTGAGCTGGCGGGTTTGAATCCAGCCCAGGCCTGCCAAACGATGACGGCTGCAACCAAAAAATAGCTGGCCGTTGTGGTGGGTGCCTGTAGTCCCAGCTACTTGGAAGGCAGAGGCAGGAGAATCACTTGAGCCCAAGAGCAGCTGGTGGTTGCTGTGAGCTGTGATGCCATGGCACTCTACCCAGGGGGACAGCTGGAGGTTCTGTCTCAAAAAAAAAAAAAAAGTGCGACTGGGCTGGACAGTGATGGGCACCTGTGATCCCAGCACTTTGGGAGGCCGAGGCAGGAGGCTCACTTAAGCCCTGAGGCTGCAGAGGGCTGTGATGAGGCCACTGGACTCCAGCCTCGGCGACAGAGACTGTCTCAAAATAAAAATTGTGCCTCACGCTATCTTGTTGCTGACGCTGTATGACTGTAGCATTGTCCTTTGGGACACAGTCTTCAGCTTAAGTCAGTGGACTCACAGTAGGACCACATGTGTCTGGGAACCAGAGGAGTAGCTGCCTGGCACCCTCCAAAACCCACGGGGAGCACACACTTCCTGTCCCTGCAGCGTTAGGCTCCTGGACCCCCAACAGGGTGGGAAAGGGACCCACTCACCAGCTGTGCTGCCCCTTGCCATGGCAGCTATTGTTCCAGTGGACCAGAGGCCAGCGTGACCCAGTTATCTACCCAAGAGGGTGAGGAGCAGGGCAGTGTCCCAGGAGGCAGAGCATGTAGCTAGGACTTGGGTCACTAGGGCTGAGGATCTGGGCAAAGCAGAGAGGTATCAGTCACGGCCTCAGGGCCAGTGGCCAGTGGGCTGGGACTTGTTCCACTCACCTCCTCCTCCTGCAAGTCTTCCAGAAATTGCACATGATCAGTACCCTGAAGAAGCAGAGTCTGGGTGGAATAATCTTCTGTGAGGGGCAAGGACCCCGGGCAAGGTAATCACCTGCTGCCTGGCAACTTCAGTGGTGGCCATGGAGCTCCCCTTCTCTGGGAGGCTGCCCTTGACCAATAAGAATCACCTTGCCTGTGGGGTCCTAGCAGTGAGGGGCCACCTTGCTCCTTCCCTGAGGCCTGGAGGCTGCAGCCAGTGACCAACATGGAGCATATCAGAACCCCACCTCATGTGAGAACGGGCACCTTAAGTGCAAACCATGTGCCAGGCACAGAGACAGGTTCTCACCTGGGCCAGCAGCAGAGGTGGACATCCTGGAGCAGCCCCAGCCTTTTTGGTCTCAGCCTGGCATCTGCCCTCCTCGTACCCTCTGCCCAGAGCTGCACAGCCTGCCCTCCAGTCACCACCCAGGTTCTTCAGCCTGCCAACATCACCTCTATCCCTGGCCAGGACGCAGTAGCTGGGTTCAGAGCCTGGAGCCCATGACAGCAGCACCTGTGTACTCCCGACATACGCCCGACCCCAGTACAAAGACCCAGGACCCACAAGAAGGTTGGAATTGCTTTTATTGGGGGCAGGGCCTGCAGAGCCCCCCACCATGGTCAGGTTAGTGTTCTGCCCTCAGAGGCAGCCGACAGCCTGGTGTCTCCACCTGCTGCCTGCCAGGTTAGTGGGACATGCAAAGCTCAGAGTGGAGGCAGGGGCGGGTCTCCAACACCACAGGCTGGACAGCACTGGAAGGCCAGCGCAGATGGCCCAGCAGCATCCCTGGGCCACTTGATGTGGGGCTGGGGCTCCCTGGGAGGCAGGCAGGCAGACACCCGGGGTGGGGGTCCACAGGGCCCAGACAGAGGATGGGTCTGCAGAATCCCAAGCTACGCCCAACTGGGAACAACAGTTTCTCACCCTGGGTCTGGGTCCTGGGTGCGAGGGCGGACACAGAAGGCACTTACTAGGGGAGCTGAGGCTAAAGGCTGACACCAGAGGCTGGGGTCTCAGGAGTGCTTGGGAGTGCGGGTGAACTAGAAGGCTGAGCTCAGATGGTGCTGTAGGAGCTGGGAAGGGGAAGACCAGGCTGGGGCCCAGGCTGGGCCGCTGGCTCCTGTCTTCCCATGGGGAAGGGGCTTCTCTGAGCAGCCAGAAAAAGATGACTGGTTCAGGACCCCTCCCTCCCCAGCAAGGCCCACTGAAGGACTATGGAAATGCTGGCCAAGGGCCCTCTGTGGATGAGACTGGCCCCAGCTGCCCTGGCAGCAGCTAGGATTAGCAGGTGGGTAACCAGTGAGCCACCTTATGGGGCTAGGGGTCTTGTCCAGACAGAACACTCCCTAGGGAGACTGGAGGGGTGGGCTGGGCCCAGTTCTGGACCCTCCAAGGCACCTGGCTATGATAAGTGGCAAGTAGAAGGGAGTGGGGAAACCCACAGAGGTGAGGTGGTCAGTGGGGCTGGGCCTGCCTCATTTCCCCGAGACACAGGCTATCTGGACAGCAGATATATATTAATATGTTAGTCTGGTCTTTTTTGGTTAAACTTTAGGCACCGCTTGGGAGGAAGACACCTTTAAACATTAAAGAAAGACCCCAGCGCATTGGCAGGAGCCTGGCCACATGCAGAGCAAGAGGGCGGGATGCAGGCAGGGGCTCAGGCCACCGCAGACTCAGGGCCCCCCAGGGAGGACGAGGGCCCTGAGGCGTAGCGGCGGCCATAGCCCGAGGAAGAGTAAGAGGAGGAAGAGAAGGTCATGGAGAAGCCAGAGCCAGTGGCATCAAAGCTGCCACGGCGGGAACCAGCCCGGGAGCCGGTGCGGGAGCCAGTACGGGAGCCGGCAGTGGAGCCGGAGCCGCTGACACTGTATGGGCTGTAGTAGCCCTTGCTGGACTGGGCGGCAGCCTCCAGCAGCCGAAGCCCTGTGCCCTCCTCCACCATGCTGCGGTCCAGTGCATCCTTGTAGGAGATCTTGAGCTTTGTCTTGGGGCAGGTGAGGTACTTGGAGTAGGCGCTGACATCACGAAGCTTCTGGGCAGTGCGGGTGTCCACGGTGCCACGCTGCAAGGCCTCATCGAGAGACACACGACCAGGCGCATCGGGCTCGATCAGGCCACCCGTCAGGTACTGCACCTCTAGGAAGCGCTGGCCCGCCTCGTAGTACAGCCAACCCTTCTTCAGGGCCTGGGCAGCTGACATCTTGGTCTTGGTGCGTGGGTCCTCGAAGCCGCTGAAGGCCTTCTGGGCCAAGTTGATGCGGTCCACCATGATGCGGTCCACCAGGCCTTTGTTGACAGCCTCAGTGACGGGGCAGCGCTCGCCAGTGCTAGGGTCAATGATCCCCCCAGTGCAGGCCTGCGCCTCCAGCAGCCGCTGGCCTGTGATGTTGTCGACCAGGTTGCGGTGCATGGCCTCCGTGATGGACACCTTCTCCAGGGTCTCAGTGTCCAGGATGCCGGCCACTGGGCCGGTCTCCTCGGTTGGATCAGACCAGGAGGCCAACGGGGTCCTGGTGACAGAGGGGCTGCTGTAGGAAGAGGAAGAGCCCACTGAGGAGGAGCGGGAGCGGAAGCCACTGGCATTGCCTGAGAGCATGTCGGCGAATTCAGTGATGGAGAGCGTGCCGGCGCGGTATTGGTCCAACGCAGAACGGTCGATGAGGTTCTTGGCAATGGCCTCATCGATGTCATACTGGCGGCCAGAGCGGCGGTCAATAATCATGGACTTGACCACGCCGTCTGAGGAAGAGATGGTGATCTCCTCCCACTCACACTCCTGCTCTGACAGTTCCAGGTACGTCTGGTGGTCGATGAGGCCCTTGCGGTAGGCCTCATACACTGACATCTCTTTGCCCGTTTCAGGGTCCACGATCACCACACGGCGCTTGCGCACCGAGGACTTGGAGGACGTCTTCCGCTCGCGCTTCTTTTCCTTTAGTGGCAGCAGGCGCAGGCCTGTCTGCGGGTCGGTGACACAGCGCTCCATCAGCTGCAGGTAGGTCAGGTTCTCCTCCGTGTTGGGGTCGAAGAAACCCTTGGTGTCATCCGAGGGATCAGTCAAGATCTCATTCATCTCCTCATCAAAGAGGCCACGCTTGTAGGCTACCTCAACTGGCAGCCGGTGGCTCTCCTCAGGGTCGATGATGCCGCCTGTGGCAATCTGGGCCTCCAGCAGGCGGATGCCGTGGTCCTTCAGGATCAGGCCCTTCTTCATGGCCTGGAAGAGGGAGATGAGCTTCCCGGAGTAGGGGTCCTTATAGCCAGTGACAGCACGCTCAGCCGACAGCAGCTTGTCCTTAAACTCAGGGCCCACGATGCCCATACGTACAGCCTCCTCCACAGTCAGTTTGAGCCCCTTGATGGGGTCAATGACGTAGCCGGTGGCCGCCTGCGCCTCCAGGAGCTCAAAGGCTGTGCCGGGCCGGATGATGCCCTTCTTCATGGCCTGGTACACTGACAGCCGCTCCTTGGTGGCGTCGACAAAGACGCCGGCTATACAGCTGGTGCCCTCAAGGAACTTCTGCAGGTTCTTAGTGACCTCCTCGATGGAGGCCAGGCCCTCTTGCAGCTGCAGCGCCGTGGCCTCGTCCATGACCTGTGAGCGCACCAACTCCTCCACGGTGATCTGCTTGCGCAGGCCACGAAAGGTCAGCTTGCGGGCGTCCGAGAGAGGCAGGAGCAGCTGGCCGCTCTTCTCATCACGGCGGCACCGCCGGAGCAACTGTGTGTAGCTGAGGCGCTCGTCAGTGGAGGGGTCCACGTAGCTGCGCACATCACTAGGCTCCGACAGCTGGTCGTGCGTGTCCTTGTTGAGGTAGCCACGTTGGCAAGCCACCTCCAGTGGAAGATGGAAACCCAGGTGGGGGTCCACGATGCCACCAGTGGCCAGCTGGGCATCCAGCAGCCGCAGGGCCTCCTCGGCAGGGATCAGCTCCTTCTTCATGGCCTGGAATAGTGAGATGGTCTGCTCGGTGTACGGGTCACGATAGCCGGTAACTGCCCGCTCAGCTGAGAGCAGCCGGTCATGCAGCTCGGGGCCCACCAGGCCCTTCCGCACGGCCTCATCAACGGTCAGCCGCTCACCCTTCACCGGGTCCAGCAGGAAGCCTGTGGCCGCCTGGGCTTCCAGCAGCAAGCGAGCCACCTCGGCACTCAGCAGCCCCTTCTTGAGGGCCTGGTAAACGGTCAGCGTCTGCCTGGAGCCAGGAAGGTAGACGCCAGCCACACAGCCTGTGCCATACAGGTAGCGCCAGGCAGACTCGGCCTCGAGAACCTCACGGAGGCTCTTGGTGCCCTCCCGGAGCAGGTTGTAGGTCTCCAGGGAGATGACCCGGGCCTGGTACAGGTCCTCAGCCGTGAGGCGGCGGCGGATATAGTCATAGGAGGCCAGGTTCTGCTGGCGCACAATCTCCGTCTTCTCGATGATCTCGATGATGATGATGATCATGCGTTCCTTGGTCATGCGGCCAGCCTGGAAGTCCGCCATCAGCCGGGCCCGTTGCTCCTCCGGGATCATGTCGGACTGCATCACCTCCCACAGGGTCATGGTCGCACCGCCATGGCCACCACCGCCAGGGATGTCGATTTGTGTCTCCTCAAAAGCCTTCCGGGTCTCCTCCTCTGTGTAGACCTGCGTGGTCTCTACCACCTCGGGCTTCTCCGCCCCTTTTAGTGGCAGCAGGCGCAGGCCCGTCTCAGGGTCTTCCACACAGCGCTCTAACAGCTGCAGGTAGGTGAGGTTCTCGTGTGTGTTGGGGTCAAAGAAGCCCTTGGTGTCGTCACTTGGATCTGCCAGGACACGGTTCATCTCCTCGTCCAAGTAGCCGCGCTGGTAGGCCACATCCACAGGCACGCGGTGGCTGTGCACAGGGTCGATGATGCCACCCGTGGCAATCTGGGCCTCCAGCAGGCGGATGCCATGGTCCCTGAGGACCAGGCCCTTCTTCATGGCCTGGAAGAGGGAGATGGTGGAGCCTGAGTAGGGGTCCTTGTAGCCGGTGACGGCCTTTTCAGCTGACAGCAACTTCTCATGTAGCTCAGGGCCCACGACGCCAGCTTTTACAGCCTCATGGACATACAGACGCTGGTTCCGTACGGGGTCCAGAAGAAAGCCGGTGGCTGCCTGTGCCTCAAGCAGGAGTGTGGCTGTGCTAGGCCTGAGGAGGCCCCGGCGCATGGCCTCATAGATGGTCACCTTCTCCTTGGAATCCTCTAGGTAGATGCCAGCAAGGCAGCCACTGCCCTGAAGCAGTGTCCGCACGGAGCCCACCTCAGAGAGGTCCTTGACCGACGTCTTGCCATCCTTGAGTTGCTCAAACTGAGCTCTGCTGAGGACCCCAGCAGCCAGAAGCTCGCTTGCCGGCACGGGGGCTCGGAGACCACTGAAGGACAGCCTCTCCTGTCGCTGGGTCTCCACCTCCTCGATGATGGTGATGAGGATCTTGATGACCTTCTCCACAGTGACCTTGCCCGTGCGGAACTGCCGCAGCAGTTCCTGCCGCTGCTCTGCCGTGAAGTACTCAGAGCTGATGAGCTCCCAGATGGTCACTGTCTTGCCCTTGAAGCCACCCACAGGGACCTCAACTGTCGTCTTCTCAAAAGTCTCACGGGCCTGGAGCTCAGAGTAGAGTTCCTTCTGCCGGTCCCGGGCAGCCTTCTCGGAGACAGGCAGCAGGTTTAGCCCGGTCAGCTGGTCAGTCCGGCACTGCTGTTGGAGCTGGCGATATGTGACTGGCTCTTGTGTGCTGGGATCGTGGTAAGTCTTGGCATCATCCTTGGGTACCGACAGGGCCCTGCTGGTCTCCTCATCCAGGTAGCCCCGGGCATAGGCGACGTCCAAGGGCACACGGTGGCTCTTGCTGGGGTCTACGATGCCACCTGTGGACATTTGGGCATCCAACAGACGCAGGCCCTGCTCCCGGGGGAGGAGACCCTTCTTCAGAGCCTGGAACAGGGCAACACTCTGGCCTGTGTAGGGGTCCCTATAGCCCGTCACAGCCTTCTCGGCTGACAGCAGCTTCTCATGCAGCTCAGGGCCCACGAGGCCAGCGCGCACTGCCTCGTCCACAGTCAGCCGGGAGCTGGTAGCAGGGTCGATGATGTGCCCGGTGCCAGCCTGGGCTTCGAGTAGGGCCAGGGCCACGTCCGGCTGCAGCAGGCCTTTCTTCAGGGCCTCGTAGATGCTCAGCTTCTGCCCAGCCTCCTCCAACCACACACCTGCAATGACGTTGGCACCTCGCAGGGCCTGCCGCACAGCGTCCACTTCAGCCACCTCTCGGACTGAGCGCTCACCCCGCTGCAGCTGGCAGTAGAGGTCATGGTCAATGATCCTGCTCTCCATCAGCTCAGCAGCAGGTACCAGGGTGCGAAGGCCCTCAAAATAGAGCTGGCCCTTTTGTTGCTGCTCCTCTAGCACCGTGATGACGATTTTGATGACCTTCTCCACCGTGATCCGGCCTGTGCGGAACTGCCGCAGCAGGTCCCGCCGCTGCTCTGCCGTAAAGTACTCTGAGTTGATGAGTTCCCAGATGGTCACTGTCTTGCCCTGGAACTTGCCAAATGGCGCAGACACTGTGGCCTTCTCGAAGACGTCCCGGGCCTCCAAGTCTGTGTAGACCAGCTCCCTGCCCTTGGCAGCCTTGTCTGTGAGTGGCAACAGGCGCAGGCCTGTCTCGGGGTCTTCCACGCAGCGCTCCAACAGCTGCAGATAGGTGAGGTTTTCATGCGTGTTGGGGTCGAAGAAGCCCTTGGTGTCATCACTTGGATCCGCCAGGATGCGGTTCATCTCCTCGTCGAAGTAGCCGCGCTGGTAGGCCACGTCCACAGGCACACGATGGCTGTGCACAGGGTCAATGATGCCACCCGTGGCAATCTGGGCCTCCAGCAGGCGGATGCCGTGGTCCCGCACGATGAGGTCCTTCTTCATGGCCTGGAAGAGGGAGATCTGCTCCCCAGTGTAGGGGTCTTTGTAGCCAGTGACAGCGCGCTCGGCCGACAGCAGCTTGTGGTGCAGCTCAGGGCCCACGACACCCTCCTTCACAGCCTCATTGACGGTCAGCTGCCGGTTCCGTACTGGGTCCAGCAGGAAGCCCGAGGCTGCCTGGGCCTCCAGTAGGATGAGGGCTGTGCCAGGGCTCAGCAGCTGCCTCTGCAGGGCCATGTACACACTCAGCTTCTCGTTGGTGGGCTTTAGCAGTAGCCCAGCAATGCAGCTGCGGCCCTGCAGGTACTGATGCACGTCCTCACGTTCTGCAAGGTCGGCCACCGTGGTGTGGCCCTGAACCAGCCGCTGCAGCTCCTCCGTGCTCAGGATGCCCGCCTCCTGCAGCCGCTGGGCTGGCACCTTCTGCCGCAGGCCATCAAAGGAGTGCTCAGGCTCCACCTCCACAGTAGGGCCATCAGGTGCATCCTGGCCATTGGGCAGGGCCTTCGAGGCAGTGACCTCCTCGGAGTGCGCCAGCGCGGCCCGGTGCTCTTCCTCCAGGTGCTGCAGCCGCTCACGCAGCCTCTGGTTCTCCTCAGCCAACAGCTTCTCCTGCTGTTGCCGCTGCTGCTCCAACCGTTGTAGCTCCTCCTGCTGCTGCCGCACACCTTCCTCTGCCTCACGCTGCCGCCGCCGTGCCTCCTCCATGCTGGCCACCAGCTGCTGCCGCTCCTGCTCCATCTGCTGCTGCTGTCGCCGCTGCTCCTCCAGCAGCTGCTGTGCCTTGGCCACCTCTCCCTGGAAGAGCTGCTCCAGCTTAGCCTTCTCTTGCTCGATGAAGTGCTCACGCTGCAGCAGGCTATCTTTCTCGGAGAGGAAGCTCTGCTGCAGGGCCTGTGTTTCCTGCAGCAGCTGCTCCTGCTGCACCATCTGCATCTGTGGGGGCAGACAGGGTGTCAGGGACCACTGCCCGGGAGCACCTGCCACCCCACCCCAGGGTAGATCCCCAGGCCCACCCACTGCATGGAGAGAGGGTCAGTACCTCCTCGGACTTGAGCTGCAGCAGTTTGGCCTCCTGCTTGAGCTTCTCCTTCTCACGCTCCAGTTCGGCGATGGCCTCCCGCAGGCGCTCAGCATCACGGTCGCTCTGCTGCCTCTGAATCTCAAGCATCTGCACCAGCGTCACCTTCTCCTGCGTGGCAAGTTCTGTGCGGTGCAGCTTCTCACCAATCTCCTCTGCCTGCTTCCGGAAGCGCTGAGCATCCTCCTCTGCACGGGCTTGGGCCCGGCTCATCTCCGCCACACGCAGTTTGAGGCGCTCAGCCTCAGCGCTCATCTCCAGCTGCCGTTGCCGCTCTGCCTCTAGTGTCCGCTGGAAACCCTGTGTCTCCTGTTCTAGCTGCTGTGCCATCTGCTCCTTGTCCTCTTGTAGCCGCCTGGCCTGCTCCTGTGCAAGCTCCTTTTGTTGTTGCAGCAGCTCAGCCTCGGCCTTAAGCCGCGTGGCCTCCTGTACCGCCTGCATCTTTTCTTTGAGCATCTTCTCGGCCAGAGTCCGCTGCTGTGCCAGGTCTTCCTCCGCCAGCTGCCGCAGTCGTGCAGCCTCCTGAGCTGCCACACTCAGCCGCGCAGCCTCCTCTGCCACCTGCTTCATCTTTTCAGCTTCCTCCTGCAGGAAGCGCTGCGTGTTATCCTTATCACGCAGGATGAGTGCGCGGTTCTCTGCCTCGATGCGAGCCTTGAGCTTGCCCAGCTCTTCCATCTGCACGCGTAAGGAGAAGAGCTCCTCCTCCACCTGGCTACGCTGGCGGGCAGCCTCTGTCGCCTCTGCCTTCAGCCGCTGCAGCTCCTCATCCAGGAGCTGCTTCTGGTGGTCAGTCTCCTCCAGCTGCAGCCGCAGTGTAGTCAGCTCCTGCTCTACCTGCGCCTTCTGTCGCAGTGTCTGCTCTGCAAACTTCTTGTGCTTCTCCATCTCCGCATCAGCCGCCTGCTTCTGCCGCAAGGCTGCCTGCTCTGCCTGTGCCCGCCGTGCAGCCTCCTGCTCGGCCTCCTTGCGCAGCTTCTCTGCAGCTGCCTGGGCCTGGGCCTGGGCCTGGGCTTGCTCCTCCGCTGACTGCTTCTGCCGCTCAGCGTCTTCCACCTGTCGCCGGGACTGCGCCACCTCGCGCTCAGCCTGCTCCCGAGCTGCCTCTGCCTCCTCAGCAGCTCGCCGGGCGGCCTCAGCCTCGCCCCGCAGCCGCTCCAGCATGCTCTGCTCCTGCTGCAGCGTCTGCTGCAGCTCCTCCTCCTTCTGCTGCACCGCAAAGGCGTGTGCCTTCTCTTCCGCCTGCAGCCGCTTCTGGGCAGCTTCCTGGGCCAGTTGTAGTTGCCGAGCCGACTCCTGCTCTGCTCGCTCACGCAGCCTCCGCGCCTCCTCCACCTTCGCTTTGAGCCGCTCCACTTCCTCCAGCGCAGCCCTTCGCTGCCGTGCGGCTTCCTCCTCGGCCGCCAGGCTCTTCTGCACGCGTTCCTCAGCTTCGCGTCGCCGTTGTTCCTCCTCTGCTGCCAACTGCCGCTGCCGGGCAGCCTCCAGCTCGGCCTGCTCCTTGCTGCGCAGTGTGTCCTCCGCGTTGCTGCGGATGCGCCCCAGCTCCAGCTCCAGCTCCGCCTTGCCGGCAGCTGCCTTCTCAAAGCTCGCCTTCAGTGCCAGGATCTCTTCCTCCACCTGCCGTCGCTGCCGCAGCGTGTCCTCCACCAGCCCCTTCTGCCGCTCCAGCTCACTCTCCGATGCCTTGCGCAGCTGGGCCAGGCGCTCCTCAATGTCGGCCTTGTGCTGTGCCGCCTGCTCCTCCAGCCGCCGCCGCTGGAAGGCCTCATCTTCTGCCAGACGCCGCAGGCGCTCGTTCTCCGCCTCCTTCTCCTTGAGCGCGATCTCCGCTTCCGTCTTAAGCCGTGTGGCCTCACTGATGGCAGCCAGCTTCTCAGCAAGCACCCGCTCTGCCTCTGCCCGCTGCCGGGCCGCGTCCTCCTCAGCCAGCTGCCGCTGCCGCTTGGCCTCCTCCGCCAGGGCGCGCAGGCGGGCAGCCTCCTCCGCCAGCTCGCGGAACCGGCTGGCCTCGGCCTCTAGTCTCTGCTTGGACTTCTCGCTGGTGGAGCGGGACTCCTCCTCCGCCCGCGCCTTGCTGGCCAACAGCACCTCCATCTCAGCCCGCACCTTGGCGAGCTCAGCCTCCAGCTCTTGGCGCTTCTGCGTGGCTGCAGCCACCTCACGCTGCAACCGAGTCAGCTCCTCCTCCAACAGCTGCCGCTGCTGCTCCCCCTGCTCCGTCTCAGCCCGCAGCCGGATCAGCTCCTGCTCAGCGGCCAGGCGCTGCTGCGCAGTGCCCTCTGCCAGCTGCCGCTGTTTCTCCAGCTCCTGCTCGGCCAGCTCTCGCTGGCGCACAGCCTGCTCCTCCGCCTTGCCGCGCCGCCGTGCCTCACGCTCTGCTTCTTCCTTCTGCTTCTCCGCCTCGGCCTGTGCCAGGGTCTTTTGCTGTGCGACCTCCTCCGCCTGCAGCCGCAGCCGCAGCGCCTCATTGGCCTTCAGCTGCCAGCGCTCCAGCTCTCGCTCCGCCTCCTCCCGGGCACGCTCAGCCTCGGCCTGCTGCTGCGCCCGCCGCTCAGTCTCTTCCCGCAGCTGTGCCACCGCCACATGCTCCTCCTGCAGAGTGCGCTCCAGCTGCGCCGTCTTCTCCGCGAAGGAGGCACGCTTGCTCTGCAGTTCCACCTCGGCGCTCCGCTGGGCCGTCTCCAGGGCCACCTGCACCTGGCGTGCCCGCTCTGCCTCAGCCTGTCGCAGCCGCCGGTCTGCCTCCTCGGCCTGCCGCCGCAGCTCCTCCAGTGCCTGCAAGGCCCGCTGCTTCTCTCGAGCCGCCTCAGCCTCCGCCTTCACGCGTAGGGCCAGCTCCACCTCTGCCTGCCGCTTCCGCTGGCTCTCGTCCTGCACCTGCTTCCGCAAGCGCTCCGCCTCCTCCTGAGCCTGTCGCTTCTGCGCCTCCGCCTCCTCGGCCCGCGCCCGCAGTGCCTGCAGCTCCCCTTCGGCCCCACTGCGCTGGCGCTCGGTGGCCTCCAGCTGCAGGCGCACCACACGGATCTCCTCCTCGATGCGCAGCCGGCTGCGCTCAGCTGCCTCCACCTGTCGGGCCTTGGCCTGGATCTCTGCCTCCGAGCTCTGCCTTACATGCTGTAGCTCCTCCTGGATGCTGCGCTTCTGCTGCTGCGCATCCACCGCGGCCTCCTCGCGCCGCACCGCCTCCTCCTGCATGCGCTGCTGTAGCTCCTGAGCCTCCCGCTCTGCCTGCGCCTTTGCCTGGGCGTGGGCCTCAGCCAGCTGCCGCTGCTTCTCCAGTGCAGCCTCCACCTCGGCCAGCCGCTCCCGCTCCTCCGCCCGCTGCTGCTCAGCAAGCCTCTACGGCCGCGGCAGAGAGAGGAAGAGAACCAGAGAGAGCGTGAGCACGGGGCGGGTTCCAGGTGTTCAGAGGACACAATACCTCCTTGGCTGCCCCGGCCAATGCGGTGTGGGGGGTGAGACTGGACAGAGGGCCCCAGTCTAGGAGACAGCGTGCACCCGCCCAGGGCACTCAGGTAGCGCGCAGCTGGCCCCACCGTGCTCACCGGCCTGGGGAAGGAGGCCTAGGCGTCCTCCCCTCTTCCTGCAGACAGGCGACGGACACAGGGAGAGAGCGTGAGCGCAAAGCAGGAGGCTCGCGGTGTCTGCGAGCTGCACCTTCTGCACAGCCCTGCCTGAGCTCTGCTGGATGCTGGTAGGCCTGGCTCTCACCTCAGGACCCCTCTCCCCAGTTGCGGGCCATTCCTGAAGCCCAGAGGGGAGGCACAGCCAGAGTGGGGACAGCAGTACAGACCCGAGCCAGCTCAGAAGAACTCTCTAGCCAGCAGCTCTAAGCAGAGAGGAGACAGGCCCACAGGAAGCCCAGACCACAGGGACAGCTGGCAGGCAGGAACGAATTGGCCAGGTGGGTACCCCTTTCTGGCCCCCACAATCTAATGCCCCAACTGTTCCCAGAGCAAAGGGCTGAGTGTGGAGACCGACATAGAATCCCTAGGAAGAACGACACAAGAGCCAGTGGGACGCAGGAGGAGTGCGCGTCAACACAGAGGAGGAGGTGCCAGCCACCACAGGGACAGCAGCACAGCTCCAGGCCAAGGGGGTACAGGCCACAGGTGAGGGCAGCTGGGATGGGCCATGCCAGGGGCAGGAGGCGAGTGAGGAGCTGCAGCTACTGCTCTCAGGCGGCCCCTCCAGCCACACTTGTGGGCAGGTGTACGATGGCCTCCCGCCTCCCTAGCCCCACCAGACCTGACCATACCTCCTCCTCCTCCATACGCCGCAGTGTCTCACTGATGAACTTGATGTACTGGCTTGTGAGCGTGGTCAGCTCACTGTAGCGAGTGCGCAGGTCCACATACTGGGGGTGGAAGGTGCAGCCAGGGTCAGCCCTGCTGAGAACCATACCCCAACGAGGCCCACCCAGCCTTGCACCTGAGCCAGGCTCAGCCCACTGCTAACCTACCTCCTGGATAACACTCTCTGACCCGGACTGGACCTTGGGCTTCTTGGCCGGAGAGGCCACTGGCTCAAGCTGTACCTTGTACGTGACCAGCTGGAGCTCATAGTCCTGTAGAGACACACTGTTGTCAGCCACCAGCTCTGTCCTCCACTGTCCATGCCCAGCTTGCACACTGATACACAGGCTTTTCTCAGTGTGGCCTGGGCTCAGGGGCACCACAGAGTCCTCAGCCCACTGACCCAGCAAGCATCCAGGCCATGGGCTTTGGCAGCATATCAGAAGGTGGGCTCACCTTGATGGCATTAATGTACTGCTTCGCGAACCTCTGGCACTCCTCAACCTTCTCACCGTGTCGCTCGATCTCCTCCAAGAGGGCCTGGGGAGCAGGGCGGTCAGCACAGTGGCCCCAGGGCGTGCCCTACAACCCCGACCCAGCGACCCAGACCCACCTTCTCTTGCCGCAGCTGCTCCCGCACGGCCCGGCTGTCAGCCAGCGGCATGGCCTGGATCTGCTCTTGCCGCTGCCGGGCGTCCTGCAGCCAGGCGCCCAGCGGGTCCGCACTCTCACGGTAGTAGCGCAACTGACGGCCCAGCTGCTCAAGCTCGCGCTGCCGCACCTCGATCTGGGCCAGCACAGCCTGCCAGCGCTCCACCAGCTGGGTGACCCGCTCCCGCCAGCGTTCCACCTCCACATCCCGCTCGCTGTGCCGCTGCTGCAGCTGCTCACCCACCTCCTGTGCACCCCGCAACTCATCCCGCACAGCGTCGAACATAGGCTGTTGTGCCTCTGCCTGGGCCCGCAGCTTCTGTTGAGGACAGGCGGGGAGGGTGCTATTTCAGCTGAGCCCTGTTGTCCCCCCATCCCTGGTGAGGTGCCAGCCCTGTAATGGTACCTTCAGTGAAGCCTTGGTGGCCTCGAGCTCTGAGGGGGTGGCAGGCACAGCCTGGGCCTCCTTGAGTTGCTCCTCGTAGGCCCTGAGCACCTCCTCTGCCCCCTGTGTGCTGCGGATGACCAGGCTGATGGTCTTGAGCCTGGAGGAGAGTGTGGCTCAGACCCGGCTGGAGGGGGCCTGAGCACAGCCCAGGTTCCCAGCCTAGATAAACCCCAGGGGTCAGGGACCCCTGTGTTCATAGGCTTCAGGGAGAGAAACAGACACCAGGAGAAGGTGGTTGGGAGCCTCTGGGACACGAGACACTTAAACTCCAGCCTGAAGACCAGGAGGGAAGTCATCCGGCTGGAACGGCAGACTCTAAGGCCCCGAGGCAGGTGGAACCCACTGGCTGGGTACCCAGCATCCCAACACTCACAGGGCCTGTGGTGTGCTTGTGAGCCTCCCAACCTGAGACTGAGTAAGGGCAAAACCAGGCAGGAATGGCAGTTGGACCCAACAGCGCCATTTCTCTCAAACATTGGTTAGTATTTGTGGGTAAAGGGTGGATGTACCATTTGAAATTTATGAAGAGCCTAAAAAAATAATACATTAGAAATAAATGCTGGAGGCCCTGGAGGAGCAAGTCAGGAATGGGATAGACAAGAGACCAGGTGGAGGGAGACTTCTCACTACTCTACTGAAAGTAGGTCCACATGGAGGCACTCTATACCTCTAAAGTAAGAACTGCGAAACAAACAGCAAAGAAAGGGCATAAGAGGCTCTGCAGCTGGGGGAGGCAGAAGGGCAGGCCTGGCAGGGGTGCTGGGGCTGGGGGAGATGCTGGGAAAGGTGCCCAGACAGACCTTGGCACTGACTGCCCCACCCTCCAGCATCTCACCCACTGTTTCTACTTCCACCTACTGTTCTGCACTCACCTTCCACCAAGAAGCCTCCTTTCTTGAGGGGGGCTGCCTATGCCCCCCTCAGAACCTCATAGCCCTCTTCCTCCAGGCCTCCCAATGCTGGGGGCTGGGGTGGCACCTCTTTGCTGCTCCCTTCCCTCATGGGCACTCCATTCTGTCCCCTCCCTGAGCCCCCACCCCAGCTCCTGCCTGCCCTGGCTGTCCCCATCATGGGTCAGGATCCCCCAGGTCCTGGCACCCTTAGTCCCTGACCTCGGGAAACAGCTCCCATGTCCTTTTCCTCCTCTCTCACGTGCCATCCAATCATTAGTAAGTCCTAAGAGACCATCTCTGAAACATGTCAGGACTTGAACTCTTGCTACCTACTGTCTCTATGGCCATCTCCCACTCAGATCCCTCAACAGCTCCCAACTTAGCTGCCCTCATCCCCTAGGGCCCTTCCTTCCTTTGCTCAGAGCTTCTGCGGCCACAGTGCTCACAAGAGCCCAACCAGCCCCAGCAGGCAGGTAGATGCACTCACTTCTCCAGGTAGATGGCAGACAGGCTGCGCACCTGCTCCAGCTTGCCCAGGGTTAGCTCCAGCTCCGAGCGCAGAGTGGGGGCAGCTGGTGATGGCTTAGGCAGGGTGAGGATCTTCTCAGCCTCGATAGAGAGCCGGGAGACCCCCTTGCCCAGCCCCTCTAGCTCAGCTTGTGCTTTCTGCAAAGAGACCAAGCAAGGCAGCAGTGACCCCTGGGCCCAGCACTGCATGCTTTGAAAACCCAGGAGGGAGGTGGGGCTGGCAAGGGACAGAGACAGGGTGGGGATGGCACCTGCCTGCTGCTCGGTGATGCGCTGGGCACACTCCCGTGCCGGCTCTTTATCTAGTGGCAACCGCAGACGGTGCACAGTGCGTGTCTCCCAGGCCTCCAGCTGCAGCCGGATGTCTTTGAGCTCCGAGATGCAGTGCTGACAGTGAGACTCCTCCTGCTCACCTGGAGGCACATCCCCATCACTCGGGTGCCCAGCCCATCACTGGCCCTCCTGCCCACCAAGGCCCTGTCCATCACATACCCTGCTCTAGGCTCTGCAGCAGCTGCTGGTAGTGGCGGCTACAGGAGGCATACTCGCGCTCAGCTATCAGCCGATCCTCAGGCCCGAAGCCACCAGCATCCTGGCTATCCCGCAAGAAGGCCTGGTAGTGCAGCTCCAGGCTGCGCAGGGCTTGGCGCTGCTCTTCTGGCTTCAGCATGCGGAACTGTGGACAGCACAGGGGCTCACCACAGGGCACAGTAGGCTGATGCGCATAGGACGCCACCACCCCTCTCCCACCCAGAGCCCACGGCCATGGGCAGTCATACCGTGGCCAGGGACCAGGAGCGGATGAGCTGCATGTCACGGCTGAGGTTCTGCCACGCCAGAAGGCTCCTCATGTCCACATGCAGCTGGTGCCACAGCGCAACCACGGCCTGGTGCTGTACCTCTAGCCTGGCACGTCAGGACACAGTCAGAATATCTGGGGCCTACCCGCCACCCATCCCTTCCAACTGCTGGACCCCAGGTTACCCACCTGCTGATGGCTTCCTGGGCCTCCTGGTTGGGCGGGGGCACAAGGAAGCACACGGAAGGCACAGCGGCCTCACTGCCAGAGCTGCTAAGCACCTTCCAGTGGGACGGTTGCGCAGGGCCCACCAGCTGGCACTCGTCACCCTTATGCACGGTCACCTGGGATGGTCAGAGTCAGTGACCATACGGCCACACTGTGCCCTGCCTGGCCACGCCCCTCCCATGGTGGCCCTGGCCCAGCCCGCACCTCCACCTGCTTGTAGTCACACACAGCCAGCAGGGGCACACGGCCCCGCACGGGGTGGGCCGGGTTGCGAGGCTTCAGCTGCACAATGGCCTTGGCCCGCTTGGCCAGGCCTGAGAGGTGGCCTTTGTACTCATTCAACTGCTCCTTCTCATCCTGTGGGGGAGGGGCAGCTCAGGTCAACAGGTCAGCGTCCAGACACAGGCATGTCCGTGTGAGGGCCATGAGGACCCACAAGGACCAGATTGTTGGGCCTTCCTGGTGCTCCCAGGGGATCAGGGGGCACAGGAGGCAGCAGGTCCAGCTGACTCTACCCACCCTCCTTTCCTGACCAGGACTGGGTGCCCTCATGTACCCCCAGGTACATTTCTGCACCCTGGGGTAACTCCTGCACCCCCAGCTGCCCTCCTGTGCCCCAGGCCACCCACCATGTCTTCCAGGACAGAGGTGCGGCCTGGCTCCATGCCATCCCGTACAGTGTCCTCTCCCCTCTACCTCCCTTTGGGTGGCATCTATCCAACCCCTCTACGCAGGGCAAACTCCACAAAGGGCTGCTGAGGCTGAGTCAGGTCCACCTGGAGCTGCCCACACCTCTCCTACCCTCTCCCAACCCTTACTGACTATATCAACCCATCCAGTGTCTCAGTCTCATCCCTTCTCTCCATCAATCCCCACTGAGTGTGCTCTGCCCTCAGGGTGCCTCATCACCACTGCCCCACAGCCACTTGGCTCTCTGTAGCTGACAGCCTGAGCCTGCTGCAGGCCATAGCACCGGCACACTCGCCTAAGGCGAGAAGACGGCCGACAGCAGCAGGCTTCAGCCTCAGTTTGCTCTGTGGGCTCATGCCACCTCCAGCCAGCCAGCTCCCCGTACACCTCCTCTGCTCAGTGGCCCCTATGCCCCTACTGTCCCTCCCCTAGCCTTACCCAGGCCCCTGCTTCACCTGGGCATCCTGCAGCAGGTCCTCGAGCCGGGTGACGGTGATGGAGCGGTCACAGCTGTACTTCCTGCGCAGCGTGTCCTGCAGCTTCTGCAGCTGCTCCTCAGCTTCCCGCACATCTGAGAAGAACTAGAGGGCAGGAGGGATCATGCCAGACTGCCTAGGCCAGGAGCTCCAGGCCAGGGATGCCTGGCACAGGCCTAAGAGGCGAGGGCAGCAGAGCCCCGGGAGGAGCCCCAAGCCTAGTGGGACAGAGTGCAAGAAGCGGCTGTCACTGTCTGGACACACAGGAGGATGCTGGTCAGGCTCACGTATCTGCCACAGCAGCCAGGGAGCCCTCCAAGACTACAGCTGAGCTCCTGGGCCGGAGCCCCCATCCTCACCTGGAAGTAGGCAGTGTTCTCCTTCAGGTGAGCCTCGATGCAACAACACAGCTGTAGCATCCAGCTCCACTGGGTCTGCAGGGCAGCCTGGAAGGACTGCAAGAAGGCAAGGCCCATTAGGCCCCGTCCTGCCCCCAGGACCCAGGGGTGCCCACAGCCCTGCTCCCACCTCCACTGTGGGCCGAGCGGGGTGGTCGTCTCGCAGCAGCCGGTCAGCGGTGTTCTGGATGTCTTTGATCTTCTTTTCCTTCAGTTCCAGCTCACGCATCAGAGCCTGGTACAAGGGCAAAGGGTCTCAGGGATGGGCCAGGCTGCGCTGGGGTCTCAGTCTCCCAGCAAACTTGACTCGAGAAGCCAGGAGCTGCACCTGAGCAGCTACCAGCTGCTTCCCCGTGGGGAACCACCCTTGGCACAGTGAGGCGGGCACAAGGCAGCACAGGTGGCTCACCGAGTAGCTCTCCTTCTTGGCGGCCATGTTGGTGTTGCGCTCGCTCCAGTCAAAGCCCACCTCCTCCTCCTCCTTCTCGCTCAGCCACATCAGCTCCTTGGTGGCAGCCACCACAAAGTTGTACAGGCTTTCCAGGGACCTGAGGCGGGCCTTGGAGGAATTCTGTGGGAGGGCAGGGCCAGGTCAGCAAGCTGCAGCCTTCCTGCCCCCCGCCCCACCAACCCCCACTCACCAGCAACTTGGCATAATGCAGGTCCAGCCGGCCCAGGCAATCGCGGTAGGCGGCCCGGGTGGTGGGGGAAAGCTGGACCTGCAGGAGATGAGACGGGTCAGGCCCATGGTGGCCTGGGCCCGGCCTTCCACCCACTGCTCACCCCATGGGCATCACTTGCCTCGTCACTCCGTGCCCGCTCAATCTTGGCCCGGAATTCCTCAATGGACTGGTGCAGACCACGGTGGCCACCCAGCTGCGCCTCCACACTGGGCAGGTCCACTCCCCACTCAGCACCATCCACCCGGCGCTGGTTCTCCTCCACCCACGCCAGCAAGTCCTGCAGGTAGCGCAGGGCAGAGTCCTCGAGCTCTGGGCGCCTCTGCACACTCTGCAGAGTCACCTGGGTCACCTGGGCCACAGGGGCAGTCACGCCTGCCTTCAGCCGGAGGTTGTACTCTGTGCGGATGGCCACCAGGCGCTCGTGCAGGCGGTACACCCTGAGGCAGAGGCGACGAGGGCATCAGCCACACCCCAGGCTGCCTGTACCCAGGAGGCCCAGGGAGTGGTGAAAGGGCCCCACCTGCGGTACATCTGCTCTCCCTGTGGGTGCCGTCCATCCTTGAGCGTCTGCACGTCATTGAACAGCAGCCGGATCATGCTGTCTGCCTTGTCCAGGTCCCGTTCCACCTCCCCTGCTCGCTGTGGCACTTTGCCTGCAGTCAGCAGCCGGACATCCTACAAGGTGGTCGTCTGTGAGTCAGAGCCCAGCTGACCCACCTTCTGACCTCACAAGGACCTCAGCCAAGGCAGCTGCCCTTGCCCACTTGCTAGCCCAAGACCCAAGCCTCAACAGACTCACTGCCCCCAGATCCCTGCCCTTGCCCTGCCTTCCTGTTACCCTACACATCTCTCTGATACAAACTACTGGCTAAATCTACCTGCTAACTTTCTCAGGGACTGTGATTAAGTCCAAAAGAATTGTGCTAGGTCCAAGGACCGAGACACCTTGTGGCTGTGTCTGTGGCTTCCTTCCTCCTCCAATAAACTCCTGCCAGGCCACATAGCCCCATTCCTCTGGGGTCCCAAGAGTACTCAGCAGCACAGGGTCTAGGTCCATCCCCATCAACCCCTCCCTATCAGCCCCAGCAGCCGCTGTGCTGGAGGAGGCCTGGCAGAAGCTGGGCAGCCTCTTGGCATCCTCCTTGGTACCCAGAAGCCAACTATCCCCAAAGCGTGTGGTTAAGAGTTGGCTGCACACCAAGAGGGAGGAGCCAGGCCTGGCTTCCCCACCCCAGAGCCTGCCCCTGCCTGGCTGGCTACAAGGCCTGGCAGGCTGCAGGGCGTGGCAGGCTGTAGGCTGTGTCTCCCACCCTCCCTCCGGCCTCCCTCCGGCCTCCCTCCGGCCCAGTCCCTGCCCCTCCCCACCCCCTCACCGACTGCAGCAGGGCGTCGGCCTGGTTCAGCTGCTCCTCACAGAGTCCAGCCTCCATCTGCAACTTGCTCACTATGCGCTGAAGGCACTCCAGCCTGTAATCCAAGGCACCCAGGGACTCACTTGTCAGTCGGCTCAGCCACCACCCTCCCTGGCCACAAGAGCACAGCTCCCCTCCAGCGCCAGGCTCCCTGGCCCTCGGGTTAGCAGGAGCTCAGTTCCTGGCCTAGGGGGGTTTCCTCTCCAGGCAGTGACTCACCCTCGGGTGGCTCCCCTGCTACCACAGGGCCCCACCCTCAGCCTCCCCCACCCCGCCCACCTCTCAAACTCGCTGCGGAGCTGCTTCTCCCGCTCCAAGATGGCCACGTGCAGCCGGCCCCACTCCTTCTCAACATCCAGCGGGTGGTAGCCAGGGGGTACCTTGAGCTGGCCGGCTTGCACTGCAGCCTGTGGGCAGGGCCGAGCTCAGGCTTGAGACTGCAAAGGGTGGGGAGCTGGGCCTTCCAGCCCCCAACCCACCAGACCCAGAAAAGCCTCTCCAGGACATCCCCGACCTCACTAGGGGATACCCCTTGACCTCCCTTGGGGCCATTCCTCACCTCCAGAGACTGGAACACACTCTTAGACCGGTTCTTATCTGCCTCCTTGGCTGGAAGCTCTGTCTCCTTAAACTTCAAGAACTGGCACCATAAGATCTGTGGGCACAGGGGTGTCAGCACCACATCCAGCCCCAGGGCAGATAGGACCCTGGTGCAATCGCCCAGTCACCTCGATCTCCTCAAAGCTGGAGGGGAACTTGCGCTCTTCAAAGGCTGCGACATGGTGCCGGATCCACTGCAGCAGCAGCATCACCAGCTCCCGGTACTCCTGCCAGCGCAACTGCAGCTCCTGCAAGACCATGCACAAGTGCCCATCAGCGGCCACCCAGGCATGAGGCCCATCTGCCTCCAGGCCCACTACTCACATTGGCCCGCACCCCGTCCTGTGCGTCCGGCACGCGGGGCATGGCATCATACAGGGACGAGACATAGGTAATGATGGACTTCTCGTCGGGGTGAGGCACGTCCACATCTGTGAGACAGGGTGGTCAGAGGAGTCTCTGGTCCCTCGGGGGGCTGGGGGTGGGGAGGGAGGGCAGGCAGGGAAGGGTTAGAAGTGCTCACCCTCTGGGTCCAGGAGCCTTGTCACTCCCAGGTCCCGCTCTGCCACGGAGAAGGCCTGGTCCAGGTTCTCCAGGTTGCTCTGCCGGTATACCTTATTCATGTCAATGAGCATGGGCCTGCAGATCGATGGGTGGGTGGGGTGGGATGGGGGCAGCTGGCCCATGTAGCAGGGTGGCAGGCAGACTCCTCCACACCCCAGCAGGCCCAGTGCACACTCCCCCTGAACAATGCACTCCCACTCCACCAATGCCCCAGATCTGCCTGCTCTAACAGACCTAAACAAACCCGACTGTCCCCACCCCAGGAGCTCAGGTGCTTGCAGCAGACACGGCACAGGCCCAATGCACTGAGCCAGGCCCCTTCTGAGCTGTCCACATGGTGCAGTTGCTTGCGGCTGTGAGAACTAGGACCCATGGCCTCAAGGAGGCAGGGGTGCTTCAGAAGGGCCTGCTAGAGGGGCTGGGTGCCAGGGTGGGGCTAAGCCCTGCTGGTGCACACTACCCAGAGGCGTCTGGCACTCACCCTCCCCGCCCTGACTTGTCTGAAGTTGCCCAGCTGAGGAGCCCTGGGGTGCCTGGCCCGCAGCCTCCCAGTCTCCAGTAACACATACTTGTGCCGGTGGATGATGGCGTTGAAGAGGCGGCCGTCGCGCCAGCTGGAAGTAAAGTTGTCACAGCGCAGGCCCTGGTAGCCCTCCACCATGCGCTGAGACCAGAGCAGCAACTTCTCCTTGGCTGTCATGTCCTCTGACTGCCCACTCACCTGGATGTCAGAGATCTGCCCCACACGGTGGGAAGTGGGGCTTCAGCCTTGGCTGCCAGCCTGACCAGCATCCACAACCACTTGCATAAGGGCAGGTGGCTCAGCACCCAACTGTACTGTACAGGCTCCCAGAGCCCCCACGGGAGCCGCTAGAACCAGCCACACCTCAGGACCACAAGCCCAGGCCACTCCAGCCAGCCAGCGTTGCACAGGAAGGCTGAGCCCCAGCCCCTCCATGGCAGGTGCTCCCTGGGCTCCCTTTGGCTGAGGAGGCCTGGGTATGCCATGCACCCATACAGGTGGTGGAGACTGGGTGCAAGAAGAAAAGTGCAGACCCCTAGTGCTAGCCCAGAATACTCAGACCTAAGAAAGCCCCTCACTGTTTGTGGGGGTGAGCCCCTGGGGGCTGTGCATGGCACGTGGGCCTGGCAGCCTGCCTGCCTGTGTGACTCAGCTGCCGTGCCAACCAGGCTCTGCCTGCCCAGCTCTCAGATTTGTGGCTTCCTGTGTGGCCAGAACAAGCTTCGGGTGAGTCAGCTGGTGCAGCCTATGGAGCTCCCAGAAGGTTCCCCAGGCAGGCAGCAGTGAGCACATTCCTGCATGGGGAGGCTCTGCAGGCCCTGCCCAGCCAGGGCCAGAGGGCGCAGAATAGGCCTTGGAGGGAGGCCGGGCCCACAGGCCACGGAGCGAGCCTAGAGGTAGGGCTGGCAGGATGGCTCCCAGGTGCTAGCTACTGCACCCAGGGCCCCATTGGCAAGCCCAGCAGCCAGAAGCACCTCCCCCGCAACCTGGAGACTCCCAGGTGTGGCTGTTCTACCTGGAAGTGCAGAATAATAGTCCAGATCAGGCCGAGAGTCAGTTTGGGGTTGCCATCGGCAATGTCATCATTCCTGATGTTCACCAACTTCACCTGTAAGCGAGCAGCTCTCAGCTGTGCCCCACAGGGCTAACCTGGCTCGGTGAGAGGCCTGGGGCCAGGTGGGCAGCCTTACCTGGCGGTGCCGGAGGTAATCCAGGGCAATCTGGACATTCTGCAGCTTGTGGAAGCGCATCCTCCCCTTCTCCCGGGGCTGTGAGAGGAGGTGTGGCATGGTCAGTGTCCACACAGCAACTGCAGCTCCAGGGCCCACCCCTCAATGTTTCCAAGGCAACTATAGCAAGTAAGAAAGGGTCTTCCCCAGCACACCCTCTCCCAGCTGGGAAAAGCACGTCAGGCTAGGCCCAGGAGGGGCCTGGGAAGTCCAGTAACCCAGGCCGTGGATAGGAAGGAAGGATGGTGGGAGGAGACACAGTCAGGAAGCTTCGGGTGGAGGGCAGTGATGGTTGGGGGGGGTCCTCCTGCCTGGCAGTGGCAGCCACAGCAGCTGCTGATGGGTCCCAGACCCAGCCCCAGGCAGCACGCAGATAACCTGGCACATAGCCATCTGCCCCCCAAGGGCCAGGTGTGGACCAGGTTGAACTTGGCTGCTGGCCCCAGGTGAGCTGAGCTCCATGGTCTCGGGGAGCCCACGTGCTGCCGCGGCCAGCAGACACAACCACTCACCAGGCGCAAGCTCCTGATTACGTCCCGCTCCCTCGGCTGCCCAGCCAGAGCAGGGCAAGGGGTAAAGAGCAGAGGTCAAGGATCAGAGTCCAAGCAGCAGAGAAACCAAAGCAGAGCAGAGCATGAGGTTACTGTGTTAGGGCTCTGGAGTGGAGGGCAGCAGAGCCAGAGTGGCCCGAGGCACAGGGGTCATGGCTACTCCCAGGCTGGGCCCTCAGCTGCAATGCCCTGACACCCTGGACAGGAAGACACGGTGGGGGCAATCCAGGCTGCTCCCCCAGGAGAAGGCAGGAAGGAATGAGCTGGACATAGGATGGGTAGTCGGAACAGGTCCCAAGGAGGGAAGGCAGGCAAGGGTAGTCCAGGTAAAAGTGGGGAACACATACCAGGCTGTCCCCCGAGAGGACCTCCAGCAAGGAGATGAGGTTGTGGCCATCTCGGAGGTCTTCATATAGGTCACTGATATGCCTCTGGGCCTGTGGGGACAGCAGGAGCTGGGCTGGCCATAGATCCCCTCAGCCACCAACAGGCCCTGAAGGGCAGAGCCCAGAGCTGGGCACGAACCCAGACAGGAAGAGGTGGGGGTCTGAGTCCCTTGGGGCATGGAGCATGGCCCTAAGAAGGCACCTACCTCTGCCCTCCAGTGCTATGGAGAGGCCAGGAGAGACCAGGAAAAGTAAGAGGAAGAGGAAAGAGACGGAAGCGAGCATGGAGAGGAGAGAGGACAGAAATGACAGGTTTCAGAGATAAAAGGTAAGCACAGGGCAGGGGTACCTCCCCCACCCACAGCCTCCCCTCCCATGCCCACAGCTCCCAGGCACTCGCTGCTCACCTTGATGAGGTGCTTGTTGACCCACTTGGTGAAGGTTTTCTTCTGTACACGGTCCCGCTCATCTGGAGAAGACAAGGCCAGTTCACCCAGGGCCCAGGAGAAGCCCAGAGAGGCCCCCAGAGGTGACCATTGTGTAGACACAGAGGCCTGGCTAGCCCGTTGGAGGCTGAAGAGGTCCCCAAAGCTTCCCCGAGATTACACGGAGACCCAGCCCTCCCCTTGGCCCTCAGTCCTATTAGAACAGCAGAGACCCCAGTGCCTGGCCAGCCCAGCCCAGGTTCAGGTGGGCGCTCATTGCTCAATCCCCCACTGTCTCCCTGCTGAGAGGAGAGGGTCCAGCAGACAAGTCCTGGCTTGCTCCACCACACGATACCCCTAAGGCATGGGCAGAGGCAAACCTGAGCCAGGGCCCATCTGGGGGAAGCTATGTCCTCCCGACAAGGCAGTGGGCCTTCTCCAGGGCATAGAGAAGGCCCTCTATGTCCTCTCTCCTCACCTGGGCCTACCACTGAGCCACAAACACCCTTGCCAGCCTTGTGGATGCTGGGCAGCCCGATCCATGCTGGGCAAGGGTGGCCGACTTCCCCCACCCCCCTGGTGCTAAGGCTTCCTGCCACAGGAAGCAGCTACAGCCACGGAGGCCCGCCCTGTAGCGCAGGGAATGCCTGCTGATTTTCTTGCCCCCAGCCCCACTACCTTTCTTGCCCTCCGAGGCTCTGAGCACAGCCAGGTAGAGGTTGTCCTCAGAGCTGGTCCTCTTGCGACCCAGGCCCTCAGGCTCAGGCACACGGAGCTGGTGCTGAGACATGGTGCTGCCCTGCCCCTCAGCCCTCAGTGCTGGGCACCCCCGAGTGGTACACAGGGAGCTGAAGGCTGGTGGCTGCACGGGGTGACCCCTCACACGGCCAGCTCAGAGTTTGTGGAAGCTCCACGCCTGCCGTGTGCCCCGTTTGCCCCAGCCAGCAGCTGCCCCGCCCCAGAGCCCCACCCTGCTGCCAGAGAGGAGTGTCCCGGCGGGAAGGAGGAAGGCAGCTCCTCCCCACAGCCACGCCCTCAGCTGCCAGAAACAGGAACCAGGGGTTTCCTCACTCTCAAGCCCACCACAGCCACCACCTGGGGACACAGGAGCACCTGGCACTTCACCACACAGACTGGTGCCAGAAGCCAGGAGCACACAGGAACACACACCAACCCCACTGCCACCCAGAAGACCCATCTCAGGGATGGTGCCTGACCATGGCTGGGGCCGAGATCCAAGGCCACACCTCTCTGCAGAGAACACTCCCAGGCTGCAGTCCGGGATGCCACTTCAGCCTGTCCACCCTCCCTCGGGGGTCAGACTTCACAAGGGATTTCCTCTAGTACAACACATCTAAACTACCTATGGAACCACGCTCTACCCTACAGCCCCCACTCTTGCCAAGCACCTCCTGCAACGAGGCCTGGCCCCTCCCAGCTACCCACCAGGCGCACCCTGGAATAGGACCTGATTTCTAGTTCACCCCAAGCCCAGCAGACCCAGCAGCAGGCCTGGGGCAGGGGCACATAGTTGACTGCTGACTCACTGAGGCTGAACTGCAGTGGGAGTAGAGCTGGAGGGACACTTCCCCAGGTTGGGGGTGGGGAGCAGCCAGTGAGTCAGGGGGGGCCCAAGCACCATGACTCACTGGAAAGGAAGCCACACCTGGGGCAGGATGTAGGGTCTGCCTGCAGTTGGGTGGGGCTTACAGATAACAGCTGCTCAGGGCTGTAAAAGTGGAAGACCTGGGGCAAAGGGCAGCAAGGGCACCAGTGACTGATGGGTCGACCCTGGTGGGGCCTCTGGCTCCCTCAAGTCTGTGGCCAATGGCCAACATCTGGGACTGCCCAACTTGCCCAACCACCATAGGAAAGAATGCACCACCCTGAACCACAAGAATTTTTCAGGCTGTGTATTGGGCTTGATGTGATCCAGCTGTGGGCTGCTGAAGACCCACCCCCTGCGCCTCCAAGCCTCTGCCTCTGTTCCCATCCCACCCCTACTGCCCCTGCTGGCCATGAGAGGGCGCCCAAAGTCCCAGGGGTGGGGAGTGCCCAAAACAGAGAGAGGTGGTTAAGGCCCCATCCCATGCCTCAATGCACAGCCAGCCCCAGGGCTGTGCTACCCTACCTCTGAAGATACCCCTTTCACAAGCCTGGACTCTAAGCCTGGCCTGAGAGGCCTGGAGACCTCCTTGCTCTGTGCCCTGGGCAGCCCAGTCACCAGACCCCTACCAGACACCAGTTCATCTCCTCCCAAATCTGACCCCACATTAGCCACTATTCCCAAGACAATGTGCCCCAGGACACCTCATGCCAGCCTGGCCCTCCCCAGGGTTGAAGCAGTAGAAGCCTACCCGCCTCTCCAGGGGACCCTGCAGTGACAGGAGATGGCTACCGTGCCAGAGAGGACTGCCATTCTGCCAAGGGGAATACTCTGCAGACTCCTGGGAATGCGGTGGTGGACACAGGGGACTCCAGGAACTGCCCAAACCTGAAGGAACCTGGGCCTAAGATCTAAGAGGCATGTGGGGAGCCCCAGGTCCCAGCCAAGCCCGTAGCTCCAGCCTTCAAGGATGTTGCTTGGGCAGGGCTGAGGTCCCACCTCCCCAAGCCCAGCTCCAGCTTCGCTTCCCTTCCCAGTCCATCCCTTTCAGACCTTGTAACCGATAGGCAAATGCTACTGACAGGCCATGTCCCCTCCTCAAAGGCTGCTGCACACCTTGCTTGGCCTTCCCACCTCTGTCTGCACCACCCTGACACCCCCAGCAATGCTGCTCCTGCAATCTGACTCCCATTCTGTCTAGGCAGCTGCCCACGGCCCTCTGAGGAGAAGCATCCTCCCCGACCTTTTTTTTTTTTTTTCAGTTTTTGGCCAGGGTTTGAACGTGCCACCTCCAGTATATGGTGCCGGCACCCTACTCCTTTGAGCCACAGGCACCGCCTCCCCCTCCCCCACCTTTTTTATAGATGAGGAAACTAAAGCTGGAGGCCCACAGTGAGTGAAGGTGGCCCTGGGAAGGAAACACCCAAGACTAGGACGGAATCCAGCTAGCGTCAGCGCCTGCCTCCCTCCTGCCCTCCCTCGCGTCCTACAAATGCCTGGCTAGAGACCAAGGCCAAAGCCTAGGTTGGCACGGAGCAGCTGCGGGAGGAGCACCGGCTCTCCCCCTCCCCAAGAGACACACTGGTGAGCCAGGGCATAACCAGGCCTCACTTCCCAGGTGCTTCCGGGCTGGAGGTGGAGGCGGGGCTGCACCTGGGCCAGGCAGCAGTTCCCAGCAGAGACCCATCCCTCCCAGAGCCAGAGCCCATCCGGTGCCACCAACCCATGGGCTGCACCCACCTATGCAGCACAGCTGCCGGTAGAGGTAGCCCCTGCGGGCCTGCTCGCAGCCCCGATCCAGCCAGCACGGCCGCTCCAGCAGGACCTCTCTGTGCAAGGTGAAGGCGCCGCCCACCCCCCACATCCCTGCCACAGACACTGGCAGGGTAGCCCAGGGTCACTTAGGAGAGCAAGGTGGCTCTGCTTCCAGCCTGAGCAGCTAGGCTGAGGCCACAAAGCTGCCAGTCAGCTCTCCACATCCCCCGCCCACCACGGCAGGAGGGAGGCCCAGGCCCGGAGAACCTGCCCCAGACACAGGCAGCCCCGCCCAACACAGACCAGGAAGCCCTGCCCTAGCCCCGGAGAGGACCCCACTCAGCCTTGGAGAGGCGCAGGAGGCTGCCTCTGAACAAAGCAGCCTGCGGGTTGCCTAGGGCCCAGGCTCCCTGGGAGGGGAGGTGCAGGGTACACATGCACAGGGAAACTCCCCAGGACTGACGTCTGAGGATGTGGGAGGAAGGTGGGGGATGGTGCAGTGAGCAGAAAACAGTCAAGAAGACCCAGGCTTCAAAGCCTGGCCTGAGGGTGGCTGTAGCGGACCCCTGTCCCCACATGGAGCAGGGACAGAGGTAGCCTGATGAAGAGAAAGACAGTGCCTGGTTCTCAAACAGAACAATATGAGGGGGAGGAAGTCCTCAGCCCTGGGCCCATGTGTTTTAGTGACTTCCACCCCTGCCGCTGAGTCACCAGCTGCTCCCAAGAGCCCCCAGGCCACGCCTGGCAGCCCAGAGCTCAGGGGATCCAGCACAGGAGGTGGTGACTGGGTAGGCCCACTAGGGGGCAGCCCTGGCCAGGGTCCCACCTGCCCCCTCCCCTGCAGGCAAGTCCCCGTCCTAGGTGCAGCCGATGTCCCCACTAGGGCAGTCCCTCTGGCCAGAAGCCCAGCTGTAGAACTGCCTGATCTCCGGAGCCCCACCCTGTCCTCTGCAGGGCAATGACCCAGGAGGTGGTGACTTTGAGCGGGGAGGGTAGAGCACAAGCCCAGCTGCCTGCCCCCACGGCTGGTCCTAGCTGTACCTGAGGGCACACACACCCACCTCCCTTCAGTGCAGCTCCACACAACACCCCTCCTCAGTCCTGCCCAGGACAGCCACCTGGGTTCACCTGTCCCTGCTACTACAGCTGGGAGGAACCTTCCTTCAGAAGGGGAGGCTCCTGCACCACCCAGACTTCCCTTCCACGCACCTGCCCAGAACAGGTTCCAGGCCAGGCACAGACGAAGAGCCCCGCCCCGAGAAGCCGGCAGGGTAGGGGCAGGCGGCTAATCCAGCTTTCCCAAACACTTTCCCCCCGGTGTTTAGCTCAGGGACAGGAAAAGGGTGGTACAAAGAAACGAAGGGGTGGGAGGGAGGCGGCCCGCCTCTGCCTCTGCCCCGCCCTCAGCTCCCAGGCAGGGGCGGTGGCCAGTGACAGTGGCTGAAATGGTAGCTGCAAGTAGTGCTTACCTTGCTTGTCCTGTGCCTGCTGACGTCCCCTGCACCAGTGCCACACAGCGGCCAGGGTGACAACATGGCCCACAACCACCAGGGAGGGAAACAGGCTGCCTGATGGCTCCATGGCCACCATCCAGAGCTGCCAGCGTTGCCCTTCATGCGCCAGGAGCCAGCTACTCTGAGGCTGGACAGCCCCTTCCCTGTGTGGAGGGCATGGGGGGAGCCCCCGGGGACCAGAGCCTGCCCTGACTGCAGGACCGCTTTCAGTTGCGGCAGCTTGGGGACCAGGAAAACTGGCTGCCGCACCAACTGGGCTCTCGCCCGCCCTCCTTGCCTCCTCCCTCCCACCCTCCCAGCACCTCCCCACCCTCGCTCCCGACCGCGGCCCGGCTCAGCTGTCCCTGCGCAGAGCCGCAAGCTCAAGGTTAGCTACAGCCTTAACCCCTGCCTACCCACGGACACACCCGCCAGGAGGAGGGGCCTACAGACTACAGGGCCGCAGCCCCCCAGCTCAGCCTGGCAGCCTCAGCACAGACCCTCCTGCCCAGCCTCCCCCCAGATGACCCCACCAGAAGGAGGGCCCAAGCACCCCATTCTACCTCCAAGAGTGCCCTCTGGGGACAGCTGCCAGGCAACACTAGTACCCCAGTACCCCCACCCCAGGCCGGCAGCTGATCCCACCACACTCAAAGATATGCGCCTGCCTCATAGGTTCCCCCCTCCATGTGGGACCTTAGACAAAGTCTGAGGGCGGCTGGGGGAGAGCCTGGGAAGCAGACAAGGTGCAAGGCGGAGGCACAAAGCCCTGGCCTCCAGCCCCTGGTGCCCCAGCCCTCTGTCCCCTGACCTCAGCTGGTCTCTCACAAGACTCTCAAGGGCCGCCCCACCTACCAGGCACGATCTTCATTGGGGACAGCAACAGGAGCCCACAGGGCCAACAGGGAGTGGGCGAGGGGTGTGGGGGTCACAGCCCTGTGGAGGCAGCGAACCGGCAGCAGCGGTGGCGGGTGGGAGGAGGGTACAGCAGAGCAGCTGTCAGCAGCAGCACGTGGGGGAGGGGAGCCATGGGCAGGGGCCAGGGGGGGATATAAATATCCAAAGAGGGTTAGCAGGCCCAGTCACTGGCCCAGACTTAGAACATGACGTGCAGAGTGAGGGCACCCAGGTTCCACGGTCTCCTGGAGTTGGATCAGGTTGGGTGGCACCACCCCACACCCCCAGGGACCCACAGGAGCAAAGTGTGAGGGCCTCGGGGGGCCTCAGGCTCCTGTCCCGTGAAGGAGAGTGGCACTTGGCCTTCCCCTGCCCATGATGGGAGTGCTCTCAGAAACGGCACTTGGGCCAAGGGGTATGACCGCCCTCTCTCCCAGAGGTCCCAGCGCAGGTCACTCAATACCACACCTGGCCCCTGGGTGGACAGGATGGCATCCCCAAGGTCACACTGCTGGCCAGAGACCCAGGGAGCGCAGAATCAGGGCCCCGGCCACCTCGAGAGCAAGAGCCTGCCCCACAGCACAGGGCTGCACCTCCCACCCCAAGCCCCTCCTGGTATCCTGGGTGGGCTGGGCCAGAGAGGGAGGTTGTCCTGGCTCCACCCAGAAGCCCGGCAGCCCAGGTCCACGGAAAGCCTGAGGGTGGAGGGCCTCAGCAGGCAGGCCGGCACATCCTGTGCTGAGCCGGGTCCCCATGCACCTGGGGAAACAGGATGTTGGGGCACATCCTTCCCTCTCCTCCCACAAGCCAGGACTGCTAGGCTGGACCCCTTTGGGGCCAGCAGACAGACACGGGACATGCCATTTGGGGGCACTTCCTTGGGCAGTTGTACTGGAACCCTGAGTGATCCCTGTGGAGCATCGCACAGGTGAAGACCTCAGACCCAGTAAAAGGAGGAGCAGGCAGGACCCCCACGAGGTGCAAGGGCTGCCCAGCCTCTGTGGGCAGCAAGCCATAATAGGGTGGGGTCACAAGGGCCAGGCCCACCAGAGCCACCTGCTCTGTACCTCCATGCTTCAGATGATCATTTCAGATGGTGGCCAGTTCTGGGCAGCCAGGTGCTAGGTTGGCTCAGGCCACCATGAGGAGAGGAGGACACCCACTGCCCCAAAGGCAAGCCAGCAGGGGCTGACTGAGCCAGGGCAGCAGTTGGCCAGTAGTAGGCAGGGTCTTTGGCCCTTTCCTCCAATCTGGCCATAGGGGGCCTCAGAGAAGCCTGGGGGCTAACAGACTCATGAGACCCGGCTTTCAGAGGCAGGAGTAGGAGGCCTCAGAGGCCTGGGCTTTCAGGACACCCACACAACACCCTGGGGCAGCTCTGAGCAGCCACGCCCATCCCTGCATCCACAGGCTCTGGTGTCTGTGGGACCCAGGCAGAGACAGATCTGCATGTGGCCACCCCACCAGGGATCATACATGGCTACCAGGGAGGGCCAGCCCCATGGAGGCCTCAGTCCCTTCCTCTCTCCTCCCCCAGCCCCTGGCCCTGCAACCCCCACCCTGCCTAGCCCTACCTTGGCCCAGCTGAATCAGCTCTTCCATGCTGTACCTGTGCATGGTTGCCCAGCACAGGCCAGGCCATTCAGTGCAGCAGAGAGGAAGGCAAGGCAGGAAGGAGGGAAAGGGTGGGAGGCAAAGGGAGGGCTCACTCATACCCTGGCCTCCCCGCCCAGCACTGGCGGCTCCTCCTCATGGCCATCCCTCAGTGAGGGAGCCTGAAGCCCAGTGTAGACAGACGGGTCTGACCAGCCCAAGCAGACTAGCCCGGGGGTGCAAGGGACCTGTCTGCCTGCAATCCCTGAGGCCTCAGCACCTCCCCTCCAAAACTGGTCTTCTCTACTGTGCAGGCTCCACCCAGCACCCCCCAGCCTCCCCGTCCCTCTGCAGGCCCCACCAGCCCAGCCCTGCCATCCAACCCACCCACATTCCATGCACCCACGTGCCCAGTGGCATTCCATGAGCCACATGGAAGCACAGCCTCGACAAACCCCCAGCCCCACCAGCTCCCAAAGTTGGTCCCTTCCTCTGTGAGACCCCACAACCAGCTTAGTCCCAGGCTCTGTGATCCTGGCTTGGGCCAGGGTGACCCCTCCTGTCTCTGCTCAGCTTCCCCTCTACACCCCTTTACACCTAGCTGCTACAGAACAGGACAAAATGTAAATCTAATCCCACCATAACTACAAACACCCACAGCCACCCACTTACAAAGCTAGTGATCACCACAAAAAGTTGGCAGGACCCACAGGTCCCATCTCCAAACAGTGTGCTATGCAGCTGTGAAGAAGAGCGGGGCAGCTCTGTGCCCATCTGTGTCTACCTCCCTGTCTCCTTCACAATGGGGGGACAGAGGGAAGTCAGGGCCCAAGTATGTCCTCTGCAGTCCACAAAGGACTTAGTCCACTTAGTCCCCTGCTAAGTGGAAAACGTTAGCAAAGCTTAGTGGGCATCTTTTCTCTACACAATTCTCAGTCCATTCTGAACTTTGAACCAGGAAAAGCATTTCTATTAGAAATATAAATGGAATTCACATACAAAACCCATCCCTGATGGACACAGGCAACCTACCTAACTGGGCTGTTTTAGTGACCAATGCAATTGTCCCACAAGCTTCTGACCTTGACCTCTGCCAGCCCTTCTGCCTTGGAGGGGCCATCAGGGATGAGGACAGAGTCTGTGTAGCTCATCACTTGGTCACTTTTTTTTTTTTGAGATAGTCTTACTTTGTTGCCCTCGGTAGAGTGCTAAGGTGTCACAGCAATCTCCAACTCTTGGGCTTAAGCGATTCTCTTGCCTCACCCTCCGGAGTAGCTGGGACTACAGGCACCCACCACAATGCCCAGCTATTTTTTGTTTGCAGTTTGGCTGGGGCCGTGTTCAAACCTGCCACGCTCGGGGTATATGGGGCTGGTGCCCTACTCACTGAGCCACAGGCGCCGCCACTTGGTCACTTTTTTTTTTTTTTTTTTTTTGCAGTTTTTGGCTGGGGCTGGGTTTGAACACGCCGCCTCTGGCATACGGGACCGGTGCCCCACTCCCATGAGCCACGGGTGCCACCTACACTTGGTCACTTTTAAAACACTTAGAAGTCAATGGTTTTGGTGTCTTCAGATCTTTTCCAGCCTGTATGTTGAGCCATAATGACCCCTGCCAATGACGTGGCCTGAGGCCCAGGCCCAGCCCTGAGCCACACCCAGAACCCACCCTGCAAGGATGAGGGGACAGAGGGGTCCTGCCTGCCGGCCCTGACTCAGCCTGGGGCTGGAGCTCATTTCCTGTTGGAAACTCTGAGCTGCCACTGGTGGCTGTGGCTGGGAAGACTGAGTCACCTCCCCGGGATGGGGGTGCCCTCTCCTCTGCCCGCTATGGCCACACCCAGACCCCCCTTCCTGGCCTTGCTACTAACTGCTACCCAGCTGGCCTGCCTGGCCACAGACAGGGAAGGAGAGAAAAGGGGAAGGGTTCTCTCCACACCCAGGGCCCAAGAGTGGGGATAAGGCTAGTCTGCAAGTGTCTGAGGGTGGGCAGGGGCACTGGGGCAGGGGACACCAGTGAAGACCAGGGCTTTGACCCAGAGCCCAGCTAAGTGAGCTTTGTCTCATGGTTCCTTCCGGGAGACACTGTTACCTCACTTACAGAGGAGCTAGAGAGGCCACACCACCTGCCCGAGGCTATTAGGAGAGCCAGAAGCTGCCCTCCACCCCTGACCTCACTGACCTTCCCAGATGGGCTCCCACAGCAAGGCCCTAATGGGTCTAACCCTGACCAGATTGGCCAGAACTGGAGATCCCACTCAGCACCCTATACATCTTTGTACCCTACACAAGCAGCTATGCCCCACCCATCTTGGACCTGGACCTGAGTCCCCTCACCCCACTACCTAGGCAGACCCATACCCACACTGCTAGCCTCAGCCCAGGCCCCTCTCCCATACCTTAGAGAGCAGTTCCTTTCCCAATAGGGAGCCACAGACGGGGATTAGGAACCAAGCCTGCCTTGTGCTGGGGAACCTGGGCTGCCCTGAGGGCACTGTGCTCCAGAAGTGCATGAGAGAGCTTCAGACTGTACCACACCAGCCCAGCTGGGTCCTGCTGGCACGGGGATAGAGGTAGGCCACAGAGAAAGGGCAGAGTGGGTTTCTGGGGCCCCTTGGATTATGGGACCTGGTTACACCTGAAAGAGGCCTACCAGAGTGGGCCAGCACCCACCAAGGCTGCTCTCCTCCTCATCCCACCCAAAGTAGCACCCCTGGCTGGTCAAGCGCCCAGCTGCTAGTGATGCCCAACACTCCATGTGGCCTGAGCCACACCAACACCTGGGGCAGGTGTCATCCCTCTACAGGCTCAGAGAGCCCGTGGAGTGGTTTGCCCAGGCCACACTGTCCTGTGCCAGCACCTCGTCTGCATGCCCCTACCTCTGTGCAAAGGGCCTTCCACCCAGAAAGGCCACTGGATGGGGAGAGGAGTGACAGGAGACAATGGGGAATGCAGGGCTGGGAGAGGGGCAGGGCTGAGCTAAGCAGCTGGGTCCCTTCCACCCCCACTCAGGCCCCTCAGGCCCTTCAACCAGCCCCAGGGTGCGCCTGGGGATGGGCTGGCATCAGCCCACAGGCTCCTCCTCAGCTGACCCACCCAAAGTCCTCAACCCAGGAGGAGGAGCCACAAGGGTCCAGGGACCAGCCTACCCAGCCCTCAGCCAGACAGAGTGCCACCTGCTGGGTGAGCAAAGCGCCTATGCACGTGCTGCCTGCCCCAGCCCACCAGGCCTCAGCTGGGATGTCCCAACAGCCAGAACCCCCCTTTCTGCCTCTCATGAGCTGGGGCCGGGATGCAGCTGACCTGTGGCTGGGCCAGGTTCCAGGCCGGATCTGGCCTGGGTCCCCAGGGTGGTAGCTGGCACCACAGGGGTCTCAGGTGCCCCCTCTTCAGGCTCCTTTCGGCGGTATACCCGCTGCTCCTCACGGACAGGGTCATCAGCTGGCAGTCCCCGCTTGGGTGGGGAACCCAGGGGACCCTGCACGGCTTGCACATGGGGGCTGCGGCGTGCAGGCATCACCATGGCGACAGGGCGGCGCACACGCTGCAGAGAGGCAGGCACGATCTCTGGCGGCAGGTGCAGGTACTGGCGCAGGTGGGCGATGCCCTCGTTGGTGAGGTACCAGTAAAAGTGACGCCAGGCAAAAGTCTCCCGAACCAGGCCCCGGGCCCGCAGGGAGGCCATGGCGCGCATGACCTGCAGGTTGGTGACACCAGGCACATGGGGGTGCAGGCTGCGAGGCCGCCGGTCCTTCTTGGCCACCATCACACCCTCGCGGAAGAGCACTTCGTAGATGGCCCGCAGCTGGTCCAGTGGCAGGAGCATGCCAGCCACCATGGCTGCCAGGAAACCGGGTGGGCCCACGGGAGAGATAGGCGAGTGAGGGGCACAGCAAAGAGGCCGGGGGAGGCTCCCTCGGCACTCTGGGCAGCAGGGCCGGCCACAGGGCAGGCAGGCTCAGGCACTAAGCACAAGGGCGCGGGTTCTGGGACTATGTGGCTCGCGGCGCCTGGTTCCCTGGCTCTTGCGATTCCAACCGGCACTGCTGCCTGCCCAACCGCCTGTGCGAGCCTCCTGCCCGCCCGCCCTCAGGACGCTGGGCCAGCCCCCTCTGACTCAGCAGCATGGGCGGCCCCTCCCACCCATGGCCAACAGGGCCCCTCGCAGAGTGCGGGATACCTCAAGGCAGCAGCCACCCCCACAGCTGCCCCTTTCCCCTCCCAGGCCCCACCGACTCTGGTGTCAGAAATTACTTCAGTTTCTAAACACTTCCCTCAAAGTTCCTAAGACTTGGGGGGGGGGGGTAAGGAGGGAGTAGGTGGTAGATACAGACCAAGAATTTGAAGGAAAAAAGGTGGCAGATAAATGGAGGTCCTCAGGCCAGGTAGTCCACCAGAGATGTGGACTCCAAGGCATCATAGCTTTACACGGAGCTGAATAGGGGGCACTCAGGCCTGAGGGAGGACAAGTAAAGAAGCTAGGCCTTGGAGATCAGAATTCCAAGGGGGCAGCAGAAGGCAGCTGCCAGAGAACATGGATAGGCAGGCTGCAGGCACCCCTGTTACTGTCCATTAGATGGGCAAAGGGCCAGAACCCCCACTTCCAAAGGCTGGGCCTAGAGGCAGTGGCCACTGGACTGAACACTTCCCCTTCCAGGCCCAATTAGAGTAGCCCAGGGCATGCTGAGCAGGGTTTCCCACAAGGTGTGGCTCTGATGGGGCCTCTCCCCTGTGCAGCCCAGGCCAGCTGTCCCAGGCCAGGGAATTCCCGGCTGCTGCAGGAAATCAAAATCACCCAATCCCAGCCACCCACAGACTCCCACCCTGGGCAACCCAAGAGCCCAGTACCAGTCTGGGGGTTAGCTGCAGAGATGGGGGAGAACACCAATGGGGGGAGGGGGGAGAGCTAGGGCCCCCAAAGAGAGGAGAGGAAAAGATCCAGCCACACCCATCACCACCCCCGTATCCCACTGAGGGTCCTAGCTTAGATCCCTAGGCCCCACTCCACCTAACACCCCATTGACCCCCCCACCCAGATGAGCTTCCCACAAGCTGACACACCCATTCCCTCCAGGCACTGCAGCCCAGGAACTGATTATAAATAGGGCGGAGGTGGGGGATCTCGAGGTGGGAGGTGCTGGCCGGCAGGCAGGCAGGCAGCCAAGGAGCAGCAAATGGGGGCGGGTTTATGGGGCCGTCGCCATGGCACTATGGTGCAGCCTCCAAACACACACACACACACACACACACACACACACAGTGTGTAAGCTCTGAGGGCACAGCCAACTGCTCCCAAAGCCTGATGGTCAGCCAGCTCACTGCACCACTCTCTCCCACCCCCAGCCAGACCCAGGCAGGAAGGGGGCCAGCCCCACCAGCATACTAGCTCTAGGAGGGTGCAGTGCAACCTCAAGGGACAGTTGGGAACACCCAAGGCAGCAGCCACACTCCCTCTGCCCTGGAGCACCTGCAGACCCTCTACACTACCAGAGCTGTGGCTTGAGAACCTATGCTAGCTGGGGTCCAGGCCTGCTCTCAGCCCAGCAGCCCAGCCTAGCCCTGTACCCACAGAAGTTCCTTTTCTCTTGACTTGTCCCTTAGCTCCCCCACACTGACCTCCTGCATTCCCCCATGCCATCTTCCCAAATAAGATTCCTTAACCTAACACCCAAGTCTCCATACCCCTGATGAAACCAACCCATGGCCCTGACACTGTCCCATAATGGTCCCAAGCCACAACTGAAGTACCTACGCACTGGACCTAAGTCCTCCTCCTAAGAGGGCCTGCAGGGAGCTCTAGTCCTCAAGCTTATCTCTCCCCGCCAACCCAAAGCAGCTACCGGCTCCAAAAGGGGTGGGGCTTGGAGGGACCCCGCCCACAGCAAGGCACCTGCAAGAGGGGGGGCAGGGAGGAGCGGAGCGGAATGTTCCCAGCTCAGCCCGCCAACTCTGACACACACCCCCTGCGGCACACGCCCCCCTGTGAGTTCCCCACCGCCACGCCGTGCCAAGTCCAAACGTCCCCCGGTCCACAGGCTGGGAGGATGCCCCTTCCCTCTCCAACCCCTACCCCCACTCTGCAGTAGCTGATTCAGCACTGAGAGGGCCAGGGCACGGACTGGGCCACCTCCTCCCCCACCCCAGGCCCCCTTCAGGTTTCCAGGGCAACCAGTTAGTGCCCTTGGGCAGCCCCCAGCTCCCCCACCTCAGGACAAAGAACCGCAGTGTGGACTTGCAGAGGGGCCAGACCGCTGGCGCCTCCGCATAGCGACCCCGGCCTTACGCTGAAAGTCTGGGCTCCCGCCGGCCCCGCCCCCGACACTCGCTGCCCAGCGGCCTGGAGCAGGCTCAGGGAAGACCTGAACCAGGTGGAGCCCGGCGAGGATGAGCCTGGGGTCTCCCGTGGCTCCAGTTCAGCGCCCCATAGTTGTCCCCCCCGGCGGCAGACCCTGCCCGCCACCCTGTGGAGCTGCCCTCAAACAGAGGTCACTGCATGGTCTGCGTTCCCCAACTTGGGCCCAGTCCCGGACTGCACCTTTGAGGGAGCTGATCTCGTGCTGGATGGCTCGCGAGGGATCCATGTCTGCGCCGGGGGCTGAGAGCGGCGTTGCCGCCGCCACCACCACGCGGAGTCCAGCCCCGCACTGCGCTGCACTGCCCCGGCCAGCGCCGCAGCCTGGGGAGGAGCCCGGAGGTCCACGGCTGGGCTTGCCGGCAAGGGGCGGGGCTTCAACTGATCAATGCAGCACAGGACTGCCGCGGGCGCATGCTCCCGGCCAGGCACCGCCCCACCCCTCCTTCCTTGGCTGCTTTTCTGGGACACCGAGACCCCAGATCACCAGGACAGACACTGGAGCCCTGGGACGGTCCACCTCACGGTCCCCTGCCTTGGCCGCCTGGAGCTATGCTCAGAACGCCTGAGGGACGCAGGTGTAAGGGCCTGGCCCTGGCCTTGAAGAACCCACCGCCCACTCCCTGCAGGATTGGGACCTCCCTGTCACCTCCTCAGCCAGCTCCTCTCCAGGGCCATGGCTGGAGAGCTGTCTGTGGTCATGCCTCCAGAACCCAGGACAACCAGCGATTCACGAAAGAGCAGCCACTTCCCCACTCCCTACACCCAGGGTAGTACCCTTCCCTGGGCCCTCTCTAACCACATGCTCTCTGGGTCGCCTCACCAGTTCTATGACTCAAGAGCTCTGCAAACATGCTGGATTTCACTACAGTCGAAAGACTGAGTCAAGGGGAGCACCTCCAAGTTCTCCTAGGGACATTCAGCAACGTACGTAGCACTTTTTGTGAGTTTGAGAGCAATAAATTGTCCAACCTCTACCTCGAACAACAGGAAAATCTCTTCCATCAGCAATGCAAGACACAGAATACTCTAGAGTAAGATAAACAACAATGATTGGTCAGAACTTGAACATGGAAGCCCCAGCTCCATGAGGAGAAGCCAGAAGAAGCAAGCTGACCCCGCTAACACCTCCACGGTGCTGCTGCTGGCCTTAATAACCGCCTAAAACTTCTCACTCACAACTGGCAGAGCGGAGTCTAACCCTGGGTGCTGTGCAGCTGGGGGCACCACTGCACAGGTGCTACCTGGGCACTGTCTTTCAGAGAAGCAACTGCAAGACCTAGCAACCCTCTTAGAAAGGTTTAAATTTTTGTTTGAGTAGAAAACATTCACATGAGTCAAACACTGAAGGAACAGAGTGAAAACTCTCACCCCCATCCCCCACACACAATGTGAAACCACTATTAGTGGCTCCTGTTTATTTCTCCGCAATTTCTTTATGGAAAAATCAAGCAAATTCAAACGGAATTGTTGGCTTCCCCACATTTAACACACGTGATGACATCTCATGTGCACCCTTTGCTCTGGCTTCTCTATCAACCTCAAACAGCAGGGGTCTCTCATTTGGCACAAGGATGGCATCCCTCCTGCTCCTCCAGCATGAGGCACACAGGATGGTGCCCCTGTCTTCTGCTCGTCCACATCCTGTGTTTGTGGAGCTGACAGACACTGTCAGTTGCCCTGGTTCCCACAGCTCCATCAGCAAAACCCAGGAATCCAGATTTGGGGATTTTTGCCAATGTGATAGGAGAAAAACAGTATCCTGCTATTAATAAAGCTTAAATTGTGAAAACTATTTGATCCAGATACTCTATTTCAACAATAGTCATAGACTATATACACATGCAATGATCCAGCTACAAAGCTGTTCACTGCAACAGTTTTTTTTGAGAGGGAGCCTCAAGCTGTCGCCCTGGGTAGAGTGCCGTGGCATCACAGCTCACAGCAACCTCCAACTCTTGGGCTCCAGCGATTCTCCTGCCTCCGCCTCCCAAGCAGCTGGGACTACAGGCACCCACCACAACACCCAGCTATTTTTTGGTTGCAGCTGTCATTGTTGTTTGGCAGGCCCAGGCTGGATTCGAACCCGCCAGCTCAGGTGTATGTGGCTCATACACCACGCCGCTTGAGCTACAGGCTCCAGCCAGGAATTGATTTAAATATTATACGGTTACCATACAAAATAGTATTTTGTTAATTAATGTCACAAAAAGATGTCCATGATATCATTACGTAAAAGGAAATTACGTATGTCTAAAATACTTTATAACACAGAATTATGAAATTACACATAAGACATGAGAAAACAAGCACACAACAAAAACAATACATCAACCAACCGTTGCAGGATCACTTGAAATGGGGGTCAAATGGTGACCTGCAAAACAATATGTCCAAGTCTCTTGGACTCGTAAATTGGGTCTTATTTGGAAGTAAGGTCTTTGCAGATACGATTAAGTTAAAGATCTCGAGATAAGATCACCCTGGATTATCTGGGTGGGCTCTAGATGGAAGAGCAAGTGTCCCCAGAAGAAAGTGATGAGGACAGACACAGAAGAGGAGAGGCAAGCATCAGAATGCTGCAGATGGGCAGGTTGAATCTCAGTGCCCCGAAGTGGGATCTCACTGTGTGTCCAAGTAGCCCCTTTCTCTGCTTCGCTTGTCTGAGCTTCAGCTAAATTCGACATGGCTGGCAGTAAGGCTGGGAGGACTCCGGAAAGGCCAAGAGAAAGGTGGTTTTCCCCTCTCAGAGAACTGGCTTGCAGTTCCAGGTGGGCCATATTCATCGACACCTGAAATCCAGGACAACCAGTCATGGACTTTTGGGTGTGACTGCAGCTGGGCTTGTACAGCACCGCCATCCTGGAGCACTCCCTGCAGAGGCACCTGAACTGGCAGGAAGTGCATCAAAAGACTTAAGGATAAAGTGTCCTTATGCCTCCTCATTTGCAATTTGCTATTCGTGGAGATAAGGAATTGGACTCTCGCATCAAGGCTACAATAGCTAGTGGTGCTGTCATTCCACATATCCACAAATCTCTAAAGAAAGGGCAATAAAAGACTGTCTAAAAGACGCCTAGATTCCATATACCTCAGGACTCAGCTCCAAACTCTAAACCCTCTCACACTGTTGGTGATTCCAGTGGACTGTATCTCTGTGAAAAGCATAATTCTGCCTTTTTTGTAATTCTATTTGAGCTGGAGAGGTTTAATTAGCTTTCCAATCAACCAATTTTCAGCATTCAAGTCTTAACCATATATATATATAGTTGTTGTTGTTGTTGCAGTTTTTGGCCAGGGCTGGGTTTGAACCCGCTACCTCCAGCATATGGGGCTGGTGCCCTACTCCTTTGAGCCACAGGTGCCGCCCGTTTTAACCATATTTAAATGTTACTGTGGCTTCAAAGAAACTATTGATTCTGAAGTAGTGGGTTTTGATTGAGTTGACTGTTTTTTAAAAACTGTTTGGATTTTAATTGTGATACAGAAGTTATACCAACAAATATCTGGTTTGCACAGACATTACTTCCACCCTGGTGGATAAGCTCAATAAAGGTTCTATCTCCACAAAAAACAAAAACCAAAATAAAAAAATAGCATGATGCAGCATGGCAGAACCGGGAGAGAAAAAGCAGGCTCTTCCCAAAGGCCTTCAGAGCAAGGACAGTCCCGCTGACCACCTGGGTTTTGGACTTCTGGCCTCCAGTGAGAGAATAAATTTGGGTGTTTTAGGCCACACTGTGATAATTTGTTATAGTGACCACAGAATATTAATACAGATACTGTAACCAGGAGTGGGGTGCTACTGTGACAAATACTTAAAATGTGGCAGTGGCCTTAGAATTGAGTGTAGAACAGAGATGGAGAATCTTGAGGCACCTGATAGAAAAGCCTAGATTGCTTGACCATTTTGTTGGTTAGTCAGACATGCTCTGGGAGGCCTTGGGAGGAAATGAAAAACACACACATTTCCTTGGAAAGCAAGCAAAGACTTGGCTGAACTGTGTTCTCTGTTGGTTACAAAGTAGAACTTATGAGCTATGGACTCAGATCTTAAGCTAAAGAGATTTCTAAGTGTGGGAGGTACGGCTGGGCTGCTTCTTGCTGCTTTGCTCAGCTGTTTCTTGCTACTTTATGTGAAGGGCAGAAAGAAAGAGGGAAACTGAGGAAGGGACTGTTAAGCAAAAAGCAACCAGAACGGGCGGCGCCCATAGCTCAGTGGGTACAGCGCCAGCCACATACACTGAGGCTAGCGTGTTCGAACCCGGCCTGGGCCAGCTAAAATCAACAACTGCAACAACAACAACAAAAATAGCCGGGTATTGTGGCAGGCACCTCCCTTGGGAGGCTGAGGCAAGAGAATCGCTTAAGCCCAAGAGTTGGAGGTGGTTGTGAGTTGTGATGCCACGGCACTCTACCGAGGGTGATATAGTGAGACTCTGTTTAAAAAAAAAAAGCAAACAGCACTAGTGATTTGGGAAAGCTGCAGCCTATTCAGACTGCAAAAGATGGTGATGTTGGAAGAGGCACTGTTAGGAAAGCACTTTGGAGAGAGAGGTACAGGTGTGACTGCACAGCCTTTCACCAAACCGATCAGGTGTGTGATTCATGGGGCCATTCGACCACCTCAGCAGAGCTGGAACGAGAGATAAGATTATCCAGGAAAGATGAGTGGTGAATCCACCTGCCTAATGGCCTGGCTCCCTGTGACTTACAAGGGAGACCCACAAGTTTTAGGAGAATGTTGTATCAGCAGAAACACCATCAGCTTGTATGAAGACAACAGAAGCAAGATGACATGAAAGATGGTGTGATTTCTGCAATGCAGCAGGTGGGAGGCAGGGTGACAGAACCAGCCCGCTGCAAACATACTACCCTTCCAGTAAGAAGGGAGAGTGACTGCAGGAGCAGAGCTCAGGACCAGTGGGAGGAGTCGTTCTGGGAACAGAGGTGATGCCAGCAAACAGGGCACTGAGCCACAGACAAGCACCCAGGCCTGGAAACCCCATGGAATTTGTCCTGCTGGATTTCAAACATGCTTGGGAATGGTGATCCCTTTATTCTTTCTCATTTTTCCCTTTTGGAATGGGAATATCTAGTCTATGCCCAACATCATAATTTGGAAGTATGCGACATGCTTTTTAGTTTCCCGGTTACCAAGGCGGAGAATTTTGCCCCAGTCTGACCCTGCCCAGAGCCGCGCCCATACCTGATTTAGACAACTCAGATGATGACATTTGAAACTTTTGGGGCCTGGTTAGAAAGAACTCACTTCTGAGCAGCTCCCTCACTAAATTTCAGACTTAAAGTAAATGCTGTAATAAGTTGAGACTTTGGGGAATATCAGGAATGTGAATGTACTTAGACATGGGACAGACATGAATTTGTGAGGCCAGACAGAGGACTATAGTGGGTTGAAGGGAGGCCTCAAAAAGGTATGTCTACATCCAAACCCCTGGAACCTACAAATGTTACCTTATTTGAATTAAAGGTCTTTGCAGATGTTAAGATAAATATCTTGAAATGAGGTCATCCTAGATTACTCAGATGGGGACTTAAAACCTATCACAAGTATCTTTATACAAGGTAGAAAGACAAGCCACCGTGGCAAGGTCATGTGAAGACGGAGGCAGATATTGCAACAATGCAGCACAAGACAAGGTACACCAGCAGCCACCAGAAACTAGGGGAGGCGAGAAAGACAATTGCCCTAGAGGGCATCTGAGGGAGTGTGGTCCTGCCAACACCTGGACTGTGGACATCTGGCCTCCAGAACTGTGAGAGAACACACAAATTCTCTGGTATTCTAGGCCACACAGTTTGCGGGACTTTGTTATGGGAGCCACAGGAATCTGTGACAGGATGTTCTTTGGGGCTACTTGTATTCTGTCAATAACTATGAGTTCTGGTGTTAATAATAAAGCAAAGTTTGGCTGGTGCAATGGCTCACGTCTATATTCTCAACACTTTGGGAGGCCAAGGTGGAAGGATGGCTTGAGCCCCAAGAGCTCAAGACCAGCCTTGGCAACATAGCAAGATCCTGTCTCTATAAAACAAATTTTAAATATTAGGCAGGTGTGCTTGTGTGCACCTGCAGTCCCAGCTACTCAGCAGACTGAATCAGGAGGATCACTAGAGACCAGAGTTTGCACTCTGAGTGACAGAGTAAAAAAAAAAGTGAATCTCAGTTGTCTCTTAAGGCTTATCCTGTGCCTGTTCTATTAGCTTCCCATGTAGCCATTCATTTAATAAGAAGGAAAAGCGGCATCCGTAGCTCAGCAGGTAGGGCACCTGCTACATACACCGAGGCTGGCAGGTTCAAACCCGGCCCAGGCCTGCTAAAACAACAATGACAACTGCAACCAAAAAATAGTAGGGCGTTGTGGTGGGCCCCTGTAGTCCCAGCTACTTGAGGCAAGAGGCTTGCTTAAACCCAAGAGGTTGAGGTTGCTGTGAGCTGTGATGGCAGAGCACTCTACCAAGGGCAATAGCTTGAGACTCTGTCTCAAAAAAAAAAAAAAGGGAAGAAAAAAAGATGCATTTTCTTTTATTTTTAGAGACAGAGTCTCACTTTTGTCGCCATGGCTCACAGCTCACAGCAACCTCTAGCTCTCAACCTCTTGCCTCAGCCTCCTGAGTAGCTGGGACTACAGGCACCTGCCACAACATCCGGCTATTTTTTATTGCAGTTTGGCTAGGGCCAGTTTTGAACCCTCCACCCTGGGTACATGGGGCCAGCACCCTACTCACTGAGCCACAGGCACCGCCCGGGGCCCAAATCTCATAGAGCTCAGTACTGTCTTCTGAGCGGATACCTCCCCTCTGTCATTTGAGAGGGGCTCCCAATTCCCCTTCTGCCTGGTCTGCCATTGCTCCCAGGCCACCACCACTACCGATGACCTGGCCCAAGCCCCTCACTAGGCCCTTCATCTCCCTGCCCACTGTGGGTCCATGGGGCATCACCCCTGGCTCCCAGCTATGGCAGATCTGGGCACATGGTCCCCACTAGTATCACCCCACCCCAGCTTCCTTAAGTCACTTCTCAAGGCGGCCCCGTCCCCTCTGCTGCCAGCTTCCTTTGGGCCACAGGGCACCATTACCCACCTCATCCCATCCTGCTAGGGTCTGACAGCCCAACTCTGGGAACATCGCCTATCTCCTCTGAATCACTGGGCCCTCAATGGTAAGGAGTAAATCACCACTGGCCCTGACAGGTGTGGCTGGGTAAATGAGAGAGATCACTACTCCACCGGGCCCTTGCCCCAAGGACCTTGGGCCAGTGTCCTGCCAAGGCTGTGCCCTCAGGCAGCATGGCCTCCACGTCACCACTCCATCCTGGGTAACATCCTCCCTCCCAGACTGCTCAACCCACCACAGCCTGACCCGGCATGGCCTCTTGAGCACCTCCAATCTGACCATACCCCAAGCTGTTTCACTAAGGTCCCCAGTGTGCCTCATCACCTGGTCCCGTTCAGCCCTCACCCTGCTCTCAAGACCCCGTCCCAGGTGGCCCTTCCCTGCTTCATCATGCCCCTGCCTCCTCTGCACTGCCAGGACCCTGCCTTGCCTCAGCCCACTGCTCTGCTTCCTCACAGCCTCATCTCACCAGCCCCCAGACTCTGGAGGGACCCTGGCTCAGAGCTCAGGCCCAAGGCCTTCTCCCGTGGTGGCCTAAGCCAGTGTCCCAGCCTGACCTCCCTACAGTAGTCCGGAATGTTCTGGCATCTTGGCATCTGCATGTGCATTATTTATTTTTATTTTTTTTTAAGAGACACAGTCTCACTTTATCGCCCTCGGTAGAGAGCCATGGCATCAGAGCTCACAGCAACCTCCAACTCCTGGGCTTAGGTGATTCTCCCGCCTCAGCCTCCCAAGTAGCTGGGACCACAGGCACCCGCCACAACGCCCGGCTATTTTTTGTTGCAGTTTGGCCAGAGCTGGGTTCTAACTCACCACCCCCAGTATAGGGGGCCGGCGCCCTACCCACTGAGCCACAGGCGCCACCCTGCATGTGCATTCCTATCTCACAGCCATCTCCAATTTTATCCAGGAAGTCACCTAGGTTACAAATGAAATAGGTTCTGCAGGCTTGTTCTTAGGTTAAAATTGGATGTTAAGTTGGAATAGGTACATCTACCTATTACCTATAACAGCCTCCTTCCGTAAGTGCGAGTGGTATGTAAGTCAGACGTTTGTACCTCAGGGACTGTCTTTATGCCCAAAGCTAAACTCCTTGCTTCTGTCTCCCCTGTTGGAAACATGCCACACCCACGCCACTGCTCTGCATCTCCACTGCCACCACCAGGCTCTCTCCTCAGCAGCTCCTCTGGGGACACCAAGCCAGGATTCCTGCAGAGCTCCAGCTTGGAGTCTGTCCCTGCCATCCTTCTGCTTGTTTCAAGTCACATCTGCCATATGACAGTGCAAGATATGGCTCAGGGCCACAGAGGTGCAGCAGAACGTGGACCCTGACCTTGGAGAGGGCAGATCTTTAAAATTCTCATTGTCCACAAACTCACATCCAGACTCTGAAAGCATGATGCTCAGTCTCCTGCACACCTCAGCCCTAAACAGATTCCACACAGGCCAGGCGCGGTGGCTCGCACCTGTAATCCCAGAACTCTGGGAGGCTGAAGTGTGTGGATTGTTGGAGCTCAGGAGTTTGAGACCAGCCTAAGTAAGAGCGAGACCCTGTCTCTACGAAAAATTGAAAAACTAGCCAGGAGTTGTGACGCCTGTAGTCCCAGCTTCTTGGGAGGCTGAGGGAAAAAGACTGTTTAAGCTCGAGTTTGAGGTCGCTGTGAGCTATGACACCAGGGCATTCTATCCAGGATGACAGAGTAAGACTCTGTCTCAAAAAAAAAAAAAAAAAAAAATTTCCACATAAAGTTTTTATTTATTTTATTTATTTATTTTTTTGCAGAGACAGAGTCTTACTTTTTCATCCTCAGGAGAGTGCTGTGACATCACAGCTCACATCAACCTCCAGCTCTTGGGCTTAGGTGATTCCCTTGCCTTAGCCTCCCAAGTAGCTGGGACTACAGGCGCCTGCCGCAACACCCGGGTATTTTTTTGTTGCAGTTTGGCTGGGGCCGGGTTTGAACCCGCCACCCTCGGTACATGGGGCTGGCACCCCACCAACTGAGCCACAGGCACCGCCCAGTAAAAGATATTTTTTAAAATGTACCAATTCTGGAAGAAACTCCCAGATGTTTTTATTTAAAAAAGGCCATCTTGGGGGTGGCGCCTGTGGGTCATCGAGTAGGGCACCAACCCCATATACCGAGGGTGGCAGGTTCAAACCTGGTCCCGACTGAACTGCAAAAAAAACAAAAAAATAGCCGGGCGTTGTGGTGGGCGCCTATAGTCCAGCTACTCAGGAGGCTGAGGCAAGAGAATCACCTAAGCCCAAGAGCTGGAGGTTGCTATGAGCTGTGTGACGCACAGCACTCTACCGAGGGCCATAGAGTGAGACTCTGTCTCTACAAAAAAAAAAAAAAAGCCATCTCAAGCGGCACCTGTGGCTCAGGAAGTAGGGCACGGGTCCCATATATTGAGGGTGGCATATTCAAACACGGCCTGTCCAAAAACTGCAACAACAACAACAACAAAATTAAATTAAAAAAATATATATAGGCTCGGCACCTGGGGCTCAAGCAGCTAAGGTGCCAGCCACATTAAAAAAAAAAAAAAAAGGCCTTCTTAAGCACAGCATAAAAGACTAATGAATTTTAGAAGTTTATTTGGCTAAAGAGAATACAGACAGAATTAAACCAAAACTAATCCATGGTGTGAAATGTCAGGACAGGGGCAACTGAGAACACAGGGAGCTTTTAAAGGGTTAAAAAGTTCTGTCCCATGACCTGGGTACTGACCACAAAGCAACTTCGAAACTTAAGCAATATACAGATGTCCTTCAGTATCAGCTGGGGGTGGGTTCCAGGATCTCCAAGGATACCCAAAATCTAAGGTGAAGTCCCTGATACAAAACGGCTTAGTATAGACATATAACTTACGCATATTTTCCCATATACTTCAAATCATCTCTAGATTGCTGTAATACCTAATACAATGTAAACAGTTATTATACTATATTGGTTTTTGTATTATTTCTTTCTTCTTTTTTTTTTTTTTTTTAGAAACAGAGTCTTACTATGTCACTCTAGGTAGAGTGCCATGGCATCGCAGCTCAAAGAAACCTCCAGCTCCTGAGCTTAGGCGATTCTCTTGCCTCAGCCTCCCGAGTAGCTGGTACTACAGGTGCCTGCCACAACGCAGGGCTGTTTTTTGTTGCAGTTAGGCCGGGACTGGTTCGAACCCACCACCCTCAGTATATGGAGCTGGCACCCTATTCACTGAGCCACAGGGGCTACCCAATTTTTTTTGGATTCTTTCTTATTGGGCTTTTTCCCCAGATATTTTTCTGCAGTTGGTGGAACCCATGATTGGTTGAACCCACAGATGCAGAACCCCTGGATAAGAATGATTCATATGTATAATCTGTACACTTTTCTGTAGAAATTTTTTTTGTTTGTTTGTTTTTTTAGAGATAGAGTCTCACTTTGTTGCCCTCGGTAGAGTGCCGTAACATCACAGCTCACAGCAACCTCCAGTTCTTGGGTTTAGGAGATTCTCTTGCCTCAGCCTTGCCGGGGCTGGGTTTGAGCCCGCCACCCTCTCGGTACGTGGGGCTGGCGCTCTACTCACTGAGCCACAGGCACTGCCCTTCTGTAGAAATGTTATACTTCAATAAAAGTTTATGGGCGGTGCCTGTGGCTCATCGAGTAGGGCGTCGGCCCCATATACCGAAGGTGGCGGGTTCAAACCCGGCCTCGGCTGAACTGCAAAACAGAAAAATAGCTGGGCGTTGTGGCAGGCACTTGTAGTCCCAGCTACTTGGGAGGCTGAGGCAAGAGAATTGCCTATGCCCAGGAGTTGGAGGTTGCTGTGAACAGTGATGCCACAGCACTCTACCGAGGGCGATAAAGTGAGACTCTGTCTCTATAAAAAAAAAGAAAAAAAAAAAGAAGTTTATTTAAAGCCAGGTGCAGTGGCACACTCCTGTGGTCCCAGCTGTTCAGGAGGCCGAGCTTAGAAGATCACATGTGTGTACGCATATGAGATAAAAAGAGAAAGAGAAAGTTAAGCTTACTTAAAAAGTAACAAATTGGCTCGGCGCCTGTGGCTCAACGGGCTAAGGCGCCAGTCACGTACACCTGAGCTGGCTGGTTCGAATCCACCCTGGACCCGCCAAACAACAATGATGGCTACAACCAAAAAATGGCCGGGCGTTGTGGCAGGCGCCTGTGGTCCCAGCTACTTGGGAGGCGGAGGCAAAAGACTCGCTTGAGCCCAGGAATTGGAGGTTGCTGTGAGCTGTGATGCCACAGCACTCTATCCAGGGTGACAGCTTGAGGCTCTGTCTCAAATAAATAAATAAATAAATAATAAAAATTAAAAAAAGTAACAAACTGAGAGAAACATTTGAAAAGACATATAAGAAAGTCAATATTCATAATACATAAGGAGCTCTCATAAACCAAAAAGAAATAAAACAGACAAATGAGCAACGCTTTTTTTTGTTTGTTTTAAACAGAGTCTCACTCTGTCACCTGGGTAGAGTGCTGTGGCGTCACAGCTCACAACCACCTCAAACTCTTGGGCTCAAGTGATCCTCTTTCCTCAGCCTCCCAAGTCACTGGGACTACAGGCATCCACCACAATACCAGGCTATTTTTAGAGACAAGGTCTTACTCTTGCTCAGGCTGGTCTCCTGAGCTCAGGCGATCCACCTGCCATGACCTTCCAGAGTGCTGGGATTATAGGTGTAAGCCATCATGCCCCACTTACGAGCAATGCTTTTGAATAAGCAACTCAAAAAATACAAATGGGTTAATAACTATTTAATGATGCTCACCTTTATACTCAAAGAATGCAGATTAAAACAAATTAGAATTTTTTTCATCAATCAGATGGCGAGCAACAGGAGAATGTCTGTCTTGTATCTGCTGGGCTCCTCTGTACTGCAGAACAATTAAGAAACACAATCTTTTCTAATGATGAACATCTCTTCAAAGGACTGAGTAAACAAACTGTGGTACTCCCAAGTAATAGAGTATTTTGTAGCCATTAAAAAGCATGAGGCTGCCAAGACCATTCAATGGGAAAAGAACTATCTTTTCCACAAATGGTGCTAGGATGTCTGGGTAGCCACATGCACAAGAAATGAAGCTGGCCCCTACTTTAAGCTATACTCAAAATTAAGTCAAAATAGAACCAAAAACCTCAATGTAAAAGCTAGAACTATAATACTCTTAGAAGAAACACTGGCATAAATCTTCATGACTCTGGAAGAGGCAGTGGTTTCTTAGATATGACATCAAAACCAAAAGCAACAACAACAAAAAAGATAAACTGGACTCATAATAATTAAAACACATGTGCTTCAAAGGTCACCATCAAAGGCAATCCACAGAATCAGAGAAAATTTTGGAAATCATATATCTGATAAGGGATTTATACAGAAAGAACACTTACAAGTTAATAATAACAATACAAAAGCCCAGTTTTAAAATGAACAAAGGATTTGGATTAGACATTTCTCAAAAGAAAATATGTAAGTGATCAAACATGTGTTGAGCACATGAAAAAGTGCTCAACATCTTTAGCTATCAGGAAGAGCAAATCAAAATCACAATCAGATACTACTTCACACCCACCAGGAATGGGTGTCTATAATCAAACGTCAGTAACAAGTGTGGGTGAGGATGTGAAGGAACTGGAAACATCAGACACTGACGTTGGGAATGTAGAACAGTGCAGCTACTTAGAAAAACAACCTGGCAGGTTTTTTTTTTTTTTTTTTTTTTTGAGACAAGAGTCTCACTTTGATGCCCTTGGTAGAGTGCTATAGCATCATAGCTCACAGCAAACTCTTGGGCTCAAGTGATCCTCTTGCCTCAGCCTCCCAAGTAGCTGAGACTACAGGCACCCACCATAGCACCTGGTTACTTTTTAGAGACGGGGGTCTCACTCTTGCTCAGGCTGGTCTCAAACCTGTGAAGCTGAGGCAATCCACCCTCCTCGGCCTCCCAGAGTGCTAGGATTATAGGCGTGTGCCCAGCCTAACTGGGCAGTTCTCCAAATGGTTAAATATATAATTAGCACATGATTCAGAAATTTCACCCTAGAGAAATTAAAAAATACATCCACGCAAAAACCTGTATGCAAATGTTCATAGTAGCATCATTTTGGATTGTGGAAACAATCCAAATATCCATCAACTAACAAATATACAAGCAAAAGTGGGTGCACCTACACCATGAGAGGAGGTACGGATGCCTGCTATACTACAACACCAGGAACCCTGAAAGCATTATGGTAAGTCACAGAAGTCAGACACAAGATTGTATGATTCCACATATGAAATAGCCAATAGAGGCAGGGGCTGGGTGACAAAAATGTTCTGGAATTGATAGTGATGATGGCTACACAACTCTGAATATACCAAAAACAACTGAATTGTAGACTTCAAATGGGTGAATTGTATGGTGTGTGAATTACATCTCAATAAAGCTGGTAGTAAAAGCAGCGATGCTCAGCATGAGGCCAACCTAATCTGCTGACACAGAGAGACAGTGGCTGCAGAGGAAATCACCCTCAGAGCTCACTGTAAAGGGCAGACCATATCTCTGAACTGTCTTTCTAGCCCAGAGATGAGACTCTCACCATTTTTCATGTACTTATACAGTATGTGATTTTCTTTCTTTTTTCCAGCATATTTTACTTTTGACAGTAAATGCAGACCCAAAAACTCACTCCTGATATCCCTGAATAATCGCTAGCCTCTGCTTCTGCCAGCTGTGCTCCAACCACTGCGGATGATGCCCCACACCCTAACCCACTCACCCATGCAAATGTTCTACAATGCTGGCCAAGGGCCTCGGGCCAATGCCAAAGACAGAGATAAACCAAGCTCAGAGGCCAGGATGGGAGAGAGTTGGACACAGGAGGAGAGGTCTGGGCACAATGGCACTAGGAAGTCCCAGGGTCTCTGAGGGTCTTGAAGAAAGCACAGGCCACATACATGGCACGTGCCCCATGGACACGCTGATCCTCTTCCTGGGCCCTCTCTAGCCCCACTTTTTTCCAGACAGGAGATCTCCCAGGTGGGTGCATCTTACAGGGATGTACCTGGGAGTACTCACCCCTGCCCTCCCCTCTCACACCCACTAGCCCTTCTATAACCATCTCATAAGCATGGTCGGCATCCCCAAGTATCCCCAGCACGCTGACTCTTCTTCCACCCTAGTCCCATCCCTAACAAGACAACCTGGAAGTCTCTACTCCCGGCTGTCCTGGCCCCTGGCTGACATACTGCCCATTCCCCAGCCTGCATCTTGTGCCCTGACCCCAAGGACAGGCCCTTCCCCTGTGTGTGCAGCACTTCCTAGGGTCCAGGATGCTCCATCTTCACCAAACACCCTCCCCTCCCATCACCTGCATCATCTCCCTGCCCTCCCACACCAGACCACAGGCCTCTCCAGGCCCCCGTGGCATAGCAGGGTGGCTCTGCCTCTACAAGCTGTCACAGGCCAGGCTCTGGGGGTTAGGATCCCATTGCCACTGGCTGGCTGGCTGCAAGACACCAGCCCACAACCACAAGCATGGGACACTCCTCCGATGAGGCACCCACAGCTCTCCCACCATAGCCCCAGTGGCCTCAGTCCCTGAGGAATCAGCCCTGGAGAGAAGATGGGAAGAATGTGGAGAGCTGAGAGGCTCGGGCAGACAGAAAGTTGAAAATGTTCTGAGAAATGCACAACTGACCAGCTGCACAGGGAAGACTGGGGATTTCCAGGGGAAAGCCAGGGACTGAAATGACGTGTCCAGGGTAGGGCCTGAGATGCAGGGGGTGAAGGTCACTAGAGTGAGGGTCAGACAGGGAGGTGACATCTTCCTGCCCTGAGGGAGGGCGGGGCTGGGGGCAAGTGCCAGAGCAGGGAAGAGGCCAGGAAGCAGAAGCCAGAGCTGTCCTCAGCTGGGCAGGGGTCCCTGGTAGCAGGTCTGGGCCTCCCTGCCCTCCTCAGAGCAGGCCAGTGCTGAGGTGGGCCCAGACGGGTGGCACTCCCAAACCCCTTTTCCAGTTGTGCACAATGGAGGGGACTCGGGTACCACCTCTCAGGTACTGGCTGGCTAACAGCAAGTGCCATGCCCTCCCCCTTCCCTCTCTGAGAACAAACTCCCACAGCACCTTTACCCCAGAGACAGGGTGGAGAGGCTCTAGCCCTAAGGCAGGTCCAAGAGGCTTACAGAGGCCAGGCCAGGACAAGGTATGGGACACACGGGGCCACCTCTGGCCTCCCCTAGGCCACTCTTCGGCTTCGACCTATGCCTCTCAGCCACAGGCACCAGCCCAGCCCCTCCCCCCTGCCTCCATGTCTTAAGCCAAGAGCTGAGGTACTCAGGTACCTGATATATCCCATAAGGAGCCTGGCACTTGCTTTCCTTAGAGACTCTCAAGTCAATGCCACACAATGCAGGCAGCTACACCACCAGGTGACGATCTCCCCTTGGGCCAAGCACCCCAACCCTCATATAGGATCTAGGCAAGAGTTCCCCCTCCTCCCCACCCCATCAGCCCCCATCACCAAGCCCATGAGGCAGACATGGGCCAAAACAGCCCTAAGTACTTGGTACCAACCCTGGCCTCCAGGTGAGTTGGGGTAGGTGGAAGGGCCAAAGATGGGATCCAGTTACCTCTAAGGATCCATCGGGACCCTCCTGGATAACTTGGAAGTAGGTCCCGCCCCATAAGAGGAAGAAACACAGCCCCTTGGGCCAGACTGCTTCAGCAGATGACCAGGACAGGCTCTGGCACCACACACAGTCCAGAGACCTAGTCAGATGAAGGAGGGTTCCAGAAGGAAACACTAATCTACACAGGTATACCCACTTTAAACCAAATGGCCAGTTCACAAACAGTCCTACGTAGCCTGGGATTTTCCAGGAAGGCTGTGGTCCAGGTAGGCGGCTGCTTGCACCCACACCTGCAAGGTGGGCCCTCCAAGGCAGGGCCAACATGCAAAGTGTGAGCCCAGGCAGGCCTCCTAGCATCCCCAGGGTGCAGCGGTCAGGCTCAGGAGCCCACCCTCACAGGAGCATCTTCCCTGGTTTAGGAGACCTGATCACACAGGCAAACAGGACCACACTGGCAAAGAGGGCCATAGCAGCACATCTGCCCTGCCCAGGAAAGCTGGCCATGGGGTACACAGGGAAGAGATGAGCCCCAGGCATTGTGAAACCTACCCTGTCTAGCTGGGTGCAGTCACGGTGGAGAGCAGCGCCACCAGGCTCCGGGCAGATCCCCAGCAAGACCTCTCTCCCTGAGCTGCCCTTGGGGGCAGAGCCAGCAAAACCAGCTGCAGGAAGCTGGAACCTGCTGTGGTCAGCCGCTGTCCAGGGCCCTCACCCCGACCCTCCCCAAGAAGCTCACTCCCAGACCTCTAAACCTCTGTGGGCTGGGAACCAGGGCTGTGTCCATGCCTGCTCTGAGCCCCACAATCCAAACCCAAGCCAGGCAACTGGGCTGTAAGAGTGGCTGACAACTGTGAGGGCCTAAGCGGTCCAGGGGCTCCAGGCAGGCAAGGAGCAGGACAAGGGTGGGCAGGCCATTCTGATGTTCCTCTAAAGAGAACAGAGGGGCTGCTCTGACTTACCCAGCCCGCAGCTGCCTCTCAGGGGACAGAGAAGGGGTGTCCCAGGGGTTCTTGCCAAAGAAGAGCGGCAGCTCAGACCCAAGCCAGTTTGGGGAGGTGAGGAGAGGCAACAACTATGCAACCCATTGCCAGGCAGCCCAGCCACTCTTGCCATGGGGAGGCACCCCAGAGGAGGGGCAGCAGATGGCTCAGCCTTGCCCCACGTGTCTGCTGGCTATGCACACTGGACCCTGACAATCTCTGCGGGCACCCACCCACGCGGCGTCCCACCCCACCCACTCATGCATGCCTCAGGATGTCCTATTAAGGGCATGGACGGCGGGGCTCAGCCGAGCGCGCCGGTCCCTTCCCTGGGAGCCAGCAATGGGGGACGAACAAGGCTGACGAGGCCGGCAGAGTGGCCGGGCTCTGGCTCGGCCGCGATTCGGAGGGTCCCCATGGGCAAGGTGGTCAGCAGCCAGGCTGTCAGGCTGGCCGACCTGGAGTGGCGGGGCCAGATGGCAGGGCGCCCGGGCCGTGGAGGCGCCGTACCTTTGTACTTCTCTCGCACCTCCTCGTAGGCCTGGATGAAGTCCCGCTCGTCGGGCGGCGGGCCGGGCGGCAGCAGGGCGGCCATGCCGGCAGGCGCGGGGCTCTGTTGCACGTCGGGAGCTTCCACCCCTGCGGCCTCTCTGTCCCTCCGGCCGCGCACGCCGCTTAAAGAGGCCGCTCCCGCCCCGCCCCCGCACCCAGGATGCCCCACGGGCGGGGCGGGGCCCAGGGGAGCTGCGGCCAGCGGCTCGCCGCGCCCGCCAGACCAGGGGTGGCCTCGGGGCTCCGAGACTCGGTCCCACAAGCGTCCCGGCGGACGCTCACTCCTTCACACTCCTTTCTGCTCCAAGGTTCGCGCCCCGGGGGCAGCCGTGTCCTCCTCCCTTCCCAGCTCCTTCTCCTGGGCTGGAATTCTCCCAATGCCAACATTTTCAGTACATCAACAGCTCTTAAAACACAATGAGAGAAACTACTCACAAGAAGGCTAGAATACTCCATTTACACAAGGAAAAAAAAATGCTTGTGACTAAAAAGAAAAAATTAGCTGGGCGTTGAGGCTGCCTGTCCCAGCCACCAAGAGGCAGAGGTGGGAGGACCGCCGTGAGCCCAGGAGTCCAGCTTTGGCAATATAAGGAGACCCTGTCTCTTTAAAAAATATATGAAGGGGCTCGGCGCCTGTGGCTCAACGGGCTAAGGCGCCAGCCACGTACACCTGAGCTGGCGGGTTCGAATCCAGCCCGGGCCCGCCAAACAACAATGACGGCTGCAACCAAAAAAAAAAAATGGCTGGGCGTCGTGGCAGGCGCCTGTAGTCCTAGCTAATTGGGAGGCGGAGGCAAGAGACTCGCTTGAGCCCAGGAATTGGAGGTTGCGGTGAGCTGTGATGCCACGGCACTCTATCCAGGGTGACAGCTTGAGGCTCTGTCTCAAAAAAAAAAATAAAAAATAAAAATAAAAATAAATATATATATATATGAAGGAATAAAACCTCACCATGTCTGCCTAACTTTCAACCAATTCTGCAAAAATTGTTTTAAAATAATGAAAAACCAGACCAAGCACAGTGGCTCACACCTGTAAGGAGGCCAAGGTAGGTGTCTTGCCTGAGCTCATGGGTTCGAGAGCAGCCCGAGCCACAGCGAGACCTCATCTCTTAAAAAATAGCTGGGTGTTGTAGCGGGCGCCTGTAGTCCCAGCTACTTGGGAAGCTGAGGCAAGAGAATCGCTTGAGCCCAAGAGTTTGAGGTTGCTGGGAGCTGTGATGCCACAGCACTCACACCAAGGGCAACAAAGTTAGACTCTGTCTCCAAGAAAATAAAAATGAATAAATAAATAAAATAAAATGAAAAACAACAAAAGAATTATTTCCCACCCATTAGATTGGCAAAACCCCTTGTCCCAGTGAGGACAAATGTCCTCCTTTTGGGAATGCCCTTGGCAATACCTCTCTAACCTTAAATGCTGCAGGCCCTGTGACCAGGAGTCCCACTTCTAGGAACTGAGCCTACCAAGATCATAGCACTCCACAGTGCCCCCCACATCTTTAAAGGTGATGCTGAAGAATTTCGGGATGAAAAAGGACATTCATGATCATGATCCCCTTTCAAAAGGAAAAAGATGACCTCATTCCTTAAAATTGGTAGGTGACATGAAGAGCCCAGAAGAGCTCGCACTACCACACTGGGTGTGGGGCAGTAGCTGCGTTCTCTACACTCTTTTCTGTGGCTCTGCATTTCTACAAGCCTCGTACTCCCACCCACAGAGTTCCTCAAGCTCAGCAGCTGCCCTCCCAGCCCTCTCCTGACAAGTCCACCTTCCCACTTCCTGCAGGGCTCACCTCACTGTCTAAGGGCACTAGCAAATATTCCAGCACCTGAGCCTAGAGACCCTCCACGGGTTCTTCCCCTTACCAGTACATCTTGCCCTATGGCCTTAGCTCTAGGGCACCCACTCCTACAAAGGAGGGCCACCCTCCAGCTGCCTACCTCTCCCCCAGAGCCTCTCACCAGGCCTTCCCAACCCTCGTCCCCACTCTGGCAGCTACTGGAGGGAAAAACCAAACCCTAGCTCAGGGAGAGGCTGGGGCTCTGGACAACCAGGCACCCCAATCATGTCCTCACTCCTATACATTCACGCCTTGCCTCTTTGGCGGCAGCCAAGACAAGACAAGGGGCCTATTGGGCTGAAGCCCAAGAAAGTTATGGTGGCAGCTGGGCGCTGAGCCCTTGTTAAGAAGCCAGTGATGTCTCTGCTGCCTCAAGGAACCCAACCTCAGGCCACTGAAGCTTCGCGAGGTGACCAGCAGGTGGCACTGCACTGCCTGCCTCGCAGATCCTGCAGGCTTCTCACCTGCCTGCAGCACACTGCAGGTGCCCAAACCTAGTTGGACAGACTAGGCCCTTTGGTGTTACCTGCAATGCGAATAACTGCCCGCTCAGCAGGGTCCAGGACGCTCCCGTTGCTTCCGGAGCCAGCCCCGCTTCGACGGCTCCGCTGTGTTTTCCCGAGGTTCCAGGGCAGGGTGTCCCCAGGGCTGGGCGAGCCACTGCTGCCATTAGAGACATCTTCAGTCACTGCTTGCACCTCGGAGTCCTCACCTGACATGCCTCCTAGAGGAGGAACAGGAAGGGTCACAACTCTGCCCCGTGAGAGCCCCCTGTGGACTGACCCACGCGCCTCCTCCCCTAGACACTGACCTTATCTCGTCCACCCTATCACCTGGACACTGACACCCACAGTCTGCCTACACCCTGCCTCATTTACATATGGACCCTAGGTTCTCAGCCCAGACGCTGACAACCCTCTCCTCCAGCACATCCCTCAGATACCCACACAATGACACCTCCCCAAACACAGACCTCACCTCTCTCATCTATCACCAAGATAGTGCCTGCCCTTGCCACTCCATCCCCAAACACTGACTGCAGCTCTTAGTCGCCCAAAACCCAACCCCTGTACCCTGCCAGCAGGGGCTCACCCCATCACCAGACACTGATTCTACTCTCTACCCTGTCAATGGGAGAGGGGTGATTACCTTCACCCAGACGCTAGTCTCCCCTCCCTCCATCCCAAATCTGGGCTCCCTTCTCTAATCCTGGAATCAGCAGGCAAGAGAGGCCATCAACAAACGCTGACCATCGCCCCTCCCCTCACTAAGACATAGGGAAGGACCCTCTACCTCCAAGCTGTCTCGGTCTCTAGGACTCCCCAGTAACAGTCCCTCCTCGCACCTCAGCCCTGTGCTGCCCCACCGCAGTCTCCGCAGTGACAGCCTATAAATAGCTGAAGCCGCAGCGGCGTGGGCCGCAGGAGCTCGGCTGCGGCAAGGCCAGGAGGGAGCCTGGGCCTCGCTCCTGCAGCCCACCCTGCGCCGTGTTCTCCGGCAGGGCGGGCGCAGCCAGAGCGCGCGCAAACCCACGGGTGCACACTCCTCAGCTCCCCGTCCCCACAAGCACTGGCACGTGGGAGGTGAATGAGGCTCTGTCTCGGCGGGGGTGGGCTGGCGTGGGGGGGACAATGTGGGCTCTGTGCCTCCGCCCTCAGGCCAGGAGCTGAGGAGACGACAGCGGGCACCGAGCAGGGGCCAGCCGCCCCGCCCCCCACCCGCTCCTCCTCGGCCGCCTTTGCCCCAGCCCCCAGTCCGCAGAGCCGCGCCTCCGCAACCACCTTTCCTGCCCACACCCGGGGCACCGCCCGACCGGTTCCGCAGTCTTGGTCGGGCAGGGAGGGCGGCGTCCGCTGCAGCGCAGACCCTAGTTCCGGGTCGCTTGCGGCCGGAGTCCCCACCCGACTCGGCGGCTCCCGCACACTGCACGTCTCTTCCTCCCAACCCCGCTCTTACGTGCCTAGCGGCTCGGCTCCTCTCAGCTCCGCGGCGCAGCCCGACTGCCGGGACCCAGGAGCCGCAGGGGCGCTGCGGGCGGGGCGAGCCCGAGCCCCGCCCCGGCCCGGCCCCAGCTGAGCGCGGCGCTGCGCGGGCCCGGCCGACAGCTAGGGAACGATGCCCAGGGGACCCGGGCGCCCACGGTGTGACTCGGCCCGCGCAGACCCCGCGAGCTCAACCTGCTCCTTGTGTGCCGGCCGGTAGACGCTGGGGTGAGCTTGCGTGACACCAGGACAACGTGGAGCGCACCGCACCAGTGCGCGCGCGCCCTGCCCCGCCCCGCCGCTCGGCGCCCTAGCCGACGCCCCCGTCCCTGTCACGACGAGGTGCCGCACTGCCCAGGCAGAGGTCTCTCTCCGAGCGCAGAGGCCCCCTGCTGACTTCACCTACGTTTATTCAAACAATCCGAGACGGGCGGTGGTGGCCGGGGCTTGGGCGCTGCTGAGCCCCGGTGGTCGGGTCAGCCAGGCAGGGAGCGCCCCGGCCCTCCTTGTTCGCTGCCACTGCCTTGCTCCTTACCCCAACCCGCGCAGCAGGAGGTAGGGGCGTCCTCCGAGGGACGAGGACATTAGGGAGCAGGACACCAGAGGGCGGCCTCTTTGGTCAGGTGGCTGGGGACTGGCCCAAGAGGCCCAAGGAGTCCTCTGGGGAAGCCCGGGGCGTGTTCTTGCAGGTGATGAGGTGGGTGGGCAGCGCCTGGGTGTCGTGAAAAATGACGAAGATGCTGGGCTGGCCGATGCAGTCCACCGCGCTGTCGTAGCGAAGGAGGGCGTGGCCGGAGGGCCTCGGCGGGGGCGCCCTCAGACCGCGGCGCCCTCTCGCGTAATCGCCGGTCAGCACCCGTGCCACAAACACCGCCTTGTGGCCATCGGTGCTGGGTGGCGAGTATCGATCTTGCACCGACAAGGAGGCGCGCTTGGCAAAGTAAACACCCTGCCCGTAGAGCGTGCCTGCCGGGCAGGACGGAGGGAGGTCAGGGCTACCGGGCCGGACAGAGCCCCCCACCACCCCCCGCCTGGACAGGCCTCACCGTTGCGGCCGCAGAAGCTGCGGTTGAAGCCGTGTGCGCAGATGTCTGGCACGGCGGCTGCCGTCGTGCCGTGGTACAGGACCTGCTCCACCGGCCACCGGGCACATCGCTGCAGCAGGCGCTCCCGTTGCAGCTCGTACTGCCGCTGCAGCAGCCGGTGCGACACACGCTCCACCTGCCCAGGGATGCGGTCAGAGACTGGCTATTCGGAGAACATCCCTGGGCCCCTGGGCTGACCCTAGGCAGAGGTGAGCCCTCCAATCTGGAGCCCTTCTCTGGTGAAGCTAAGGGTTTAGGAGAGACTTGGCAGCCCCGTCATGCTCCGCCCAGCACTTCCATGGGGCAAGTGACATTAGCGGGGCGCAACAGAGGCCTGCAGGTGGGCAGCCAAGACTCTGCAGAGAAAGCTGGGCCAGGTGCCTACACTGCCCACAAGACTTTACTCCCAGCACAGGAGATGGGCCCAGACCTGCTTGCTGAGAGACTTAGGTGGGAGAGAAGGCCTCGGGTCACCCACCTGACAATCAGCCCTAGGCAAAGCTTCTAAAGAAATTCTAACTAGTCATTTTGGAGGGCTGCAAAGAATATCTGTTGAACAAGACTAGCTCCTATGAAAAAGAAATGGTCTGAAAATACGAGTTCTTCCATTAAGAATGGGACTGCTGAATGAGCTAAAGAATGAAATGGTGAAAGCTAAGAGCCAGTGATCGGGTCTAGATGGAGTTAAGGAACTGAGGCACAGTGGACAGCTGAAGGAAGAGAGAAGGCAAAGAGCACAGGGATAGCAGGAGCTCCCCAGGGCCACTGGCACACACAAGGGAGGGCCGTTTCCCTGAGGGGAAGGCGAATCTTCAGATGGAGAGAAGCCATGAAATGCAAAGAAGGACATTGGGAAGACACACTGCACATACCTGCCAGGAACCTCAACCTTTGAAGTGGAAGAAAACGCAACAAGTGCACGGGCACACATACACACACACAAGGGGGGGAGTCTCACATTCTTACATTGGGTTTCTCACTACCAATACCAGATGATAAAAACCAGGGAGGAATTTAACTTTCCAAGAAAAAAAAATTTTAAGAAGGAAGAAAAAGAGCAGTTTTCAAATACCCGAGGGAAATCATATTTTGAACCTGAACACTATCTCCAGCCAAACTTTTTTTTTTGCAGTTTTCGGCCGGGGCTGGGTTTGAACCCACCACCTCTGGCAGATAGGGCCGGCGCCTACTCCTTTGAGCCATAGGCACCGTCCACCAGCCAAACTATTAATGCAGAGTTCAGACAAATAAGGACTTCTAAGGACATGTAACGTGGGATGTTTATACTAATATCCAATTATAGTTGCAAAACAGCTCTAATCGTAAGAGGAAATTTTTTTTTTGTAAAAGGAAATATTAAAAGTCAAAGTTTACTACCCAGTTAAGGAGATACTTCCACTAAACCAAAGAATCTATGCAAGAGGGTAACAAGGCACAGAGAGTAACCCAGGAGTCACGCATGACTGCATGACGGCATGACCCAGAAAATATCAAAGTTAAAATAGAAGACATTAGGACTTAAATCTTGGAGCATTCTCTTTCGTGCAGCATAGGACTTCATCTCCCTCTCCATGGGTCAGTGGTAAATATTTTTTCATTATCACGGTATGCCTATCAACCTATGGCCCAAACATGGAGGCTTCATGACAGTTACAGAATACAATGTGAAGTTTGTAAATTCAGACTATATAATAGTTTCAATTGGCTGCATGCACACCTATAATTCTAACCCTTCATGAGGCCAAGGTGGGAGGATTGCTTGAAGCCAGGAGTTTGAGACCAACCTGAGCAAGAAAAGACCTCACCTCTACAAAAAAATAGAAAAAGTATCCAGGAATGGTGGCATGCACCCATAGTCCCAGCTACTTGGGAGGCTGAACCTAACCCTAACCTGGGCAACAGAGTAAGACCCTGTCTCAAAAATAAATAAAACTGACCAAACTGTGAGAAGAAAGGAAGGAGTAGGTCAGAGAGAAGGAAGGGAGGCCCATCTTCCATGCCTAAAGACAAGAAGCAGTCTCTAAAACCGACTAGTGGTGGGGGGGGGGAAGATTTGAGTATACTATCTCAAGTCATGAAGGTGCTCATTAGAAGAACCAAGTACATGTAATTAACAAAACCAGCAGGATATAAGCACAGTACATCTGGGTGGTGGTAGTCGTTAGTAGCGGTGATGGTAATGATGAGGGTGGTGGTGGTGATAGTGATGGGTGGAAGGGATGGTGGGGATGGTGGGTGGTGGCGGGTGTCTGGGGAAACCACAGGTTCTCTTTACATCTCTGACCAGCTCCAGATGGCTGCTGCTGGCCCCCCACACACTTTGAGCATCAAGAATTGTGAGCACCCAGCCCAGTCACACCAGCATAGTGACCCCACTCTCCAGTATCTCCTCCTCCTCACTTGTCTGTAGCCGGCCATCTCTGCAAATTTCTTCCCTTCAGCTGAGCACACTTGAGTCTTCTCAGATGGAAAACCTGTCTTCAACTTTGCACCCTCCTCTAGCTACTTTCCTATCATTCCTTCCTTCTGTAACCAGCTTATTTCCATTGTTGGCCCTGTCTGCACTTCCTATTTACTCTCCATCCCCCACCCCATACCAACCAGCCAGCAGACCAGCTCTACGCAGTCCTTCCTTTAAATAGTGCAGACCTGTGGGCCCCATTCCCTCCTTCATTTCCTGGTTGCCTCCTGTGACACCATGTGCTCATGGTTCCCTGGCCTCGCATTCCTCCCCAGCCTCTTCTTCCTTTACCTGCCCAGATAGGCTGATAGCTCCTGGGGCTCCTGAAATTTCACTCTGGCTCCCCACCAATTGTTCCCAGCCTTTTCTGTTCACTCATGCTAAGTGTGGATGGCCAAATTCAGTAAGTAAAAATACAGGAAGAGGCTCCCAAGCTGCAGCAAGCCCTGGTCCTTTCCCTGCTAAAGTGGCCCCTGTGGAGGCAGAAGAGCCCCCAGAACAGCACAGGGTATTCATCTGTGGAGCAAGTAATCCTCTTAATGGCCAGGAGATGGCATCACTGTCCCTTGCTCCAGAGAAGGAAACTGAGGCATGGAGAAGGCCACACAGTCCTGGGTCACCTGGGTGTAACTAGCACAGCAGGACCCTCATACTGGCCTGTCAGATCCCAGGGACCCCCTAAGTTCTGCTCTCCTGTCCTCCCCACCTAGACTTCATGAATACTTCCTGGGCAGGGAACAGGGCTGGGGAGGCCTGATGTTACCCATCTCCCCAATCAGCTTCCAGCCTGTCTGATCATCTGAGCACAACTAGCAGAGCAGGGACCTTCACACTGACCTTGACATAAGCCAGAGTGACAGCCCATAGACTCTGCAAGGTACTAATGGTGCCAAGAGACCAGAAGGCCATGAGGCCAGCGAGACGAGGCGTGGACTCACCCGGATGATGCAGATCTTGCTGTGAGCAGCGTCCAGGGTGTCGTAGAAGGCCTGCACCACTTCCTGGAACTCCTTAGTGCCCTCTGCCACTTGCTCCAGCCTGCTTAAGGGCTCCTTCAGGCCCTGCTCTGGCCCTGCTATGTAGGGAGACGGGGGTCAGGGCCATGTCTGGAGCACTAACTGCTGATAATTGGCCTACTCCACCCTGTCCGAGTCCAGGATGCAGACTCACAGCTGGGGTCTGAAGCTGCCAAGGGAAAGGCCAAATTCTGATCCCAGGGTCCTGCCAGAAGTGCAGCTAAATGGCGGGCTGCACGGGTGGGTTGGGCTCCAAAGCCACGGATAATGGTGCGGTCCCTGAGCAACGCAATGCTCACACCATGGCACCGCTCGAGGCGAGCACACAGCTCTGCAGGCAGCATGTGGCTCTGAAGACTCACTGTCTCCTCATGGAGATGTTTCTCCAGTGCAGCCTCTACAGCCTGGTTCAGCTCATTTATGTCCTGCTCAAAGGCTGTGTGGACCACCAGCTGGGCCCTACCATCAGTTGCCCCACCTGGGGTCTCTTCTGCCTCTGATAGTGGTTCCTCCAGCAGGGAGAGGGCCAGGGCTTGCTGTATAGCGAAAGCCTCCTCTTGCTCAGCCACCTGGTCTTGAGGCTCCAGTGACCGGTGGAGGGCCAGCTGCAGCGCAGCCTCCTCCTCCAGCCGCCTAGGTGCCCCAGTATTAGGGGCCACAGGATCCCCTTCCTTGTGTTCCAGAGTCACCTCCTCTTTTGGTTGCTCCTCAGGCTCCTCTTCTTCCAGTTCTGGAGGCAGCCAGTCCTCCCCATCCAGGCCCTCCAGGGTGGCTAGCCGCTCCTGGACTTCCTCTGGGGACAGGGAGAGGACAGTGGGTTGGGGGTTGGGCCCACCCATGGTATCACTAAAGACAGAAGGAGTCAGAATGGGTGAAAGATAGAGAGCTAGTTTTGGGGTACAAGGTGGGCCTGGGAAGTGTCACTTGTAGGTGAAAGTACAGAGCAGGGCAGAGCTGGAAGTCAAGCAAGGGTCTTGGGATGTGCTGAGGGTTCCCAGGGAGTCCTACCCAGGCTCATGTTCTTCTGGTCACTGCCTGTACTATCTGGGGGCCATTGGGTGTGAGTGCGGCCAGAGAGGCCTAGGAGGGCTTCAGTGGGGTCCACCTGTGGAGAGAGGATATTCAGACAATCTGCCCTGCCTCTGAGCAGAAGCAGAGGCCACCCTGGAGTGTAGGGGGTAAGAAAGAGCAGGGGCAGGGCTTGATCCTTACCTCTTCAGGGTCCGTGTCCAGAGTGGCCCTGGCCAGATGGTCTGTCCCAAAGACACACCGGAACTGAGCCTCCAACCCTTGAAGAAGGTGCTGTCCCTCTGGGCCCAGCAGAAACCTGGCACTGCCTGGGTGCTTCAGGCTCAGCACATGACAACTAAGGCTGCCCAGCAGACTCTGCAGGAACTCTTCAGCTGCTTGGCATGGAGCCAGGGCTCCACAGAGCTGCAGGAACATAATGGGGGAGCAGTATGCAGGTTTAGGGCACAGGAAAGGTACCCAGAGTCCCCACTGGGAAAAGGGGGCCAATGGTGAAGAATTGTGAGGGTTTATTCACCCGAAAGCCAGTCACGTCTGTTCCTTCAAGTGGGAAGAGGGCAACATCACCCAGGCCAGCAAGAAGGTCCTCATGATAGAGCTGCAGGAACTGCATCGCCCCAGGCTCCATCGACAGCACTGTCTCCACCATGCCCTCCTGCCCCGGCAGCCCCATATTCCCTGGGCTCACTGGCCCTGCCTTCTCTTCAGACCCTGAAGCAATCTCCACTGGACCCACCAGCCCCTCCTGCCCTGTTAAGTCCATGGCAATTTCCACCAGGGCTTCCTGCCCCAGCATCCCCACAGAGATCTCCCCCAGGGAAGGAGACTCCATGGGATCTACGCTTACCAGCCCAGTCTGCTCTGAAGACTCCACAGTTACCAGGCTTATGAGCCCTTCCTGCTCCAGAGACTCCATAGTCCCCGGGCTGACTGGCCTGGCCTGTACCACAGATCCCACTGGACTGGTCCTCAGAAAGGCTCCTAATTGCCCTGGTGTCTCCCTAGAGCCCACTGTCAAAGTCTCTGTACCCTTCAGTGCCCCCACCAGCCCTCCAGCCTTCAGGAGAGCATTCTCATGCTTAGTGGCCCCAGACCCCGGTTTGGACGGATGGTCGCCTCCACTGGTGTCCTCAGCAAGCTCCTCAGGCTCCAGTATGTCATAATGGGGGACAAGGATCAGCTCTGAGCCCTGCAGCCTGTGATCCCGCTGCAGCACTCTTTCAGCCACTTAGAAGAGGGAGAAGACAAGAAAGCCCATTAGGTTTCTGTGGGAAAGGTGGGGGGGTGGGTTGGGTCCATCCCGCCCCACTCACCCTGCCACTGCTGGAAGTTGACAACAATGCCTAGTTGCCTGGGTAGGGTGTGCAGGCCTTCCAGAGGCCCCCCACCGCTGCGGCGCTCATTCTCCAGGTAAAGCTCCAGCAGCAGCAGGTCCACAGGGAGGGTGCCCGCCACCACACGCACAGCTCGGGCCTGGGGCACCTGGGCCAGCGACACTGAGGTCCCCTCCAGGCGCAGATTCTGGGCCTGCTCCTCTAGGATATGGACTTCTGTGGGAAGTGTACACGTTGGCTCAGAGCATCTCCCCGAACCAGCACCTCAGCCCCAGTCCCACCTCTTACCTGCCTCAGAAAGGGGCTTAGATAGCTGGACCAGGGCCCGGTCCAGTCGGGGACTGGCCAAGGTGCAGCAGGGCTGCACTGGGAGCCCTGCAGTGCATAGTAGGGCTTGGACATGCTGCTCCAGGAGCAGGGGCGCAGTGCCAGGGGGCAGTCCCTGGAGAAGCAGACGTCCAGGGGCAGGTGGTGGAGCTGGCCGCAGGCTCAGCTGGACACCACATAGCTCATGCTTTGCCTGGGCCAAGACCCTCTTGGCGTCTGCAAGCAGGATGGAACAGAACATCAGGTGTCAGGGCATCAGGGTACCCAGGCTGCCCCCCTAGCCAGCCCCCTCCTCACCTGCAGGCTCTCGAAAGGTGAGGATGCCCCCACGGCCAAGTCTCTGCCAGCTCAACACTAGCCCCCCACCAGATCGTCGGTGGTTCTCAAAGTAGAGCATGAGCAGCTCATCTGGCACGTTGGGAGACAATCCGCAGACCTCCACTGCCGCCCCTGCCTCCTCATCCATCATAACCCTGGGAGAAAGGACCAACTGGGTAGAGAAGTACTCGCTCCACCCCACCTGCCCTCCTCAGGCCCTTCTACAGTGGTCCTCGGTACCCTCTTATTGTGGGTGACCCCACAGCCAGCACTTACACCCCAGTGCCCCTCCGCTGGGCAGCCTCAGGCCACACTCTCAGCCAGGACTCCTCTGCCTGACCCTCTGTGTGCCAGATCTGCAGGCAGAAGGCCCCGACAGGAAAACAAAAGTGAAACTGAATGCGGGAAGGAGGGAGGCAGGAAGGGGCAGGGCTCTCAGCTTGGGACCTGAGGTGCTGCTTCTCTGCTGAAGCCTCAACCTCCAGCTCTGACCAGGAGGTGATGGCTGGACTAAAGCCCTCAGGACCCTCCTTCCAGCCTAGCCCCCTGGCTTTATCTGGCCTACTCCAGCCTTTGGCTGTTAGGGTGGCCAGGCATGGTCCTGCAGTCCCCTGGCCTCTCACTGTGGCCTTGAAATGGCCAATCACCCTCCCCCCTAAGTCCAACAAGGGGCCTGAGTCTCTGCCCCAACTCAGGGTCTGTAAGTCTCTGTGTTACCCTCACCCTCAGCAGGAGCAGCCTTGGTTCTCCAGGCCTGCTGTGCTGCCTCACAACTGCCCCCAGCAAGTTTCCCAAATATGGTCCATTGTCCTCACACCTGTCAGGTAAGCTGGCTTCTTATGGTCCCGAAAGTACTGAGCGTGACCTGTAAAAGTGCATCCCAGCACAGCCTTTATCCACCTCCTCCGTTCCCTACCAGGGCCCTCCCTGGGGCTCTCTCCTCAGCCGATGCACCCACCCAGTCTTCCCATCTGACATTATCATTGCCGATCCCACAGGTGACAAGCACTGTGCTGGCATGCCTTTCTGACACTAATCCTTACCACAAAAAGGGAAATGGAGGGAAGGCCCACAGAAGTGTCAGGTCTCATGGCCAGGACAAGTCTTGGCCCTCAGGAGGGGAAAGCTGAGTGTGTTCTCTAGAACACATGTGTGCCTTTAGAATCCACACTCCTGCTCCCCCCTGCATATCACTTAAGATCTATTTGCTTCCAGCTGCTCAGAGTGAAGCCTAGCTCTCCACTCTCCAACCCAGCTCTCCACTCTTCAACCCCCATTCACCACTGGGCCCAGTGAAACTTATTCCCACCCCTGCTGTTCCTTTCTCCAAAGGGGCCAAAAACCCTGGGCAGCCTGTACTCCTTGCACCTCTGCTGCCCCCCTCCCCAGTCTAAGACTCTGGTGTCTCTTGCTGGGTGGCAATGATGCCCTTTTAGCTGATCTCCCTCTGCCACTTCTACTTACCCCCATGGTGGGCCCTCAACAGAAAGGGCCAGGTAGCCTTGTAAAGTGGTACCAATGGCTGTTACAGCTTCCAGTGTCAGTAACAATAAAAACAAAATCCCTTTGCGAGCCTGTGTCGGTGCCTGCTCTGGCACCCCATCACCGCGCAAATAAAAACACTGGGGCACAGGTCAAAGGTACAAGCCTGCAAGAGATAAGCTTTCCATAGGTGAAGGGAGAGCCCCCAAGTAACCTCTGTCGCGGCCTTTCATTGAAGCATTATACAACAGATGTGGGGGCCCACGTACTGGATCTACTTGCTTAATGATTGCCACGTGCTTTTTCTCCTTTTTCTCCACGGGCTTGACTCCCACCCTGCTGCACCACAAATGTCCAAAGTATAACACCTGCTTGCTACCGAGCAACCAATTTTATCTCATTAACACATGCAGTTGCTTAGGGGCTTGTCTCCAGGCAGCAAAACATCTCCATGCAGGCTAGGAGATTGTCCCACTCCCAGTGCCATCCTCAAGAACGGGTGGCTGCTTTTATAAGCCCGGTGCTCAGTCTTCTACAAGTCTGTCCAGCTCTGCTTGACAAAGTCCCAGTCCCCTCTGGTTCCATGCCCACTTGCACACCCCAATGCTTAAGGAGGCTCCAGCTTCTCAGCTCATCCTCCAGAACTACAGACCTTACCTGCCTTAGTGCTCTTGCACAAGCCTCTGCTTGGCCTGCCTTTCCCACAGATCCCCATGGCCACCCATCCTGTGACCTCCCTTACCCTGCTCTTAGTGGCAGATTTAATACAAACCTAAAAATCTTTAAAGACCTCTGACTTACATGAGCCCCTTCTGAAGCCTTGTACTCAACTTGGTATTTATTATTATTTTTTTATTTTTTATTTTTGGCTTTTATATATTTTATTTTTATTTTTAATTTTTAATTTTTAATTTTTTTTTGAGACAGAGCCTCAAGCTGTCACCTTGGATAGAGTGCTGTGGCATCACAGCTCACAGCAACCTCCAACTCCTGGGCTCAAGCAAGTCTCCTGCCTCCGCCTCCCAAGTAGCTGGGACTACAGGTGCCCGCCACAACACCCAGCCATTTTTTGGTTGCAGCCGTCGTTGTTTGGCGGGCCCGGGCTGGATTCGAACCCGCCAGCTCAGGTGTACGTGGCTGGTGCCTTAGCCCATTAAGCTACAGACACCGAGCCTATTTTATTTTTATTTTTATTTTTTATTGTTGGGGATTCATTGAGGTTACGAGAAACCATGTTACACTGATTGCATTTCTTGGGTAAAGCATTTTATTTTTCTTAAAGTCCCTCAAATTGTATGAGCTGGTTCTACAAAACCGAAATCTATCCCTGTCTGCTCTACTTCTTGCCTTCTTGTACAACTCATCACGTATTTCCACACTGTGTAGTCAGTACTCATTGTACCAGTCTTGGCTGAGAAGGGCCTGCCACAGGCAGTGGTGCCTTGAAGCAGCTCACACCACAACCGGACTGTTATGTTTTCAGGAGTTTCCTGTTAAACTGGTGTTACCTTGAAACCAGCTGAGATGGGCATTATTTACACCATGGGCATGTGCAAAAGCTACACATCAGGGCTTCCTCTCGCTAGATCTATTCCATAGACACTGAACTCAAACACTGTGGGCACAGGGCAGAGCCTTTCCCCAACCACTGCTGGGTCTGGGAGAGGCCAGCTGTCCAAGGGCCGGGAGAGCAGAGTAAGGCCCCACGGCCCAGGTGGAGCGGCCCTGTTGCAGGGGACATCCTGACTGTGACAGTCAGCACTTCCTCAGGAGGATCTCCGCGGGGTAGTTCGCAGGCCTCCAGTGCTATCGTATCTCCAAGCCACAGCCCTCACAGCTTATGAGTATGCACAGAAGTCAAGCAAGAGTAAAGGGTCTCTAGGACGGAGCCTGGCAGAGGCTGGCCTGGTACAGAGAATGGGGCAACTAAACAATTAGGACTCTCGATATGGGTTGGCTTTGGATGCAAAGGGAAAGTGAACAGTTGTGTTTTAAGGTCAAGAAGGGATGGAGACTCCTTGGCAGCTTCAGCAAATCCTGAATTTAGGAATAAATTTCTTTACTCCCCGAAAACCCCGCCAATTGGCCATATCAGGCCTCTGCCTCCAAGGGTCTTCCGCTCCCACCAACCAACGCTTCCCGCTTCAGTAGACGGTGCGGTCGCGTGCCTCGGGCTTGGGACCGGGAGAGAAGACTCTAGGGGGGGCCGCGGGAAGGGCGCAGCAGGTTGGCCTGGAAAAAGCCCCGCATTCTCGGCCCAGACCGCCGAGCCCCGCCCCTTGGCCCCGCCCCTCTTGGCCCCACCTGGCCCCGCCCCCGCCCCGTCACAAGGCCCGGCTGCGTCTCCGGAGCCGCAGGCGCAGGCCCAGCCGAGGCGGCCGCCGAGCTGGTGCGAGTGCGGGCGCACCGGCCATCACCGCGCGGCCGCGCAGTGGACACCGTGCGCACCGGCCTGCGGCGCCCTACAAGCGGTGAGTCCCCGGTCCGAGCCCAGATGCGCGCGTGACCCGTCGTAGCCCCCTGGCCTACCGCCCCCGCGCGGGCCCTGCGCAGCAGAGCTGGGCAGCCGTCGGTCGGTCAGTCTGTCCGGCCAGGGCGCGCGGCCCGCTCTGAGCCAAGGGTGGCGGCGGCAGTGGGGGCGGGGAGCCGCGGCGGCCTGGAGCCGGAGGGAGGGGGCGGCGCGCTGCGGCGGCGTCTGGACCCGCGGCCCCCAGCGCCCCCGACCCGGCAGGAGGGCCCACCGGCCCTCGGTACGAGTTCCGCGGCCGCCGCCCTCACCGCCTCGCTCACACTCCTGCTTCATTCCCCCGCATGCCTTTTGGTGGCTTCCATCCCCCACACACCCCCGCACCCCGCTGTTCCCGGCGTACCCCACTGGCAGGCACGCGGTAGCCGATCCAGGCCTGATCCCCCCACCCCAGGAGCGAGAGACGGTTGGGCCCTGCTCTTGAGATGGGGGGGCCAGGACTCTCGTTGGTCACAGATGGCCTGGGGATTTTCTGGGATAGAAATAGCCGCCTGCTCTGGCCGGTTAAAGCTGCTTAAGGGGCGGGATGCGAAGGGGAGGGTCCGGGCACACCCTCGTACGTCCCCGGCCGCGCCCCCAGCTCCCTTAGGCCTGAGCTCTGGTCCGGGAGAGGCGGGCAGCGGTGACAAGGGTCCTCCAGTTGCTTGTAAGAAACAACTAAAGCCCCAGATCCCGATGCTGATAGTCATCCCCTGGTCTGTCCCTCCCCCACCTTTAAGGTCTCCCTAGAGCAGCTCCTCCCACAGGCCCACGCCGGTCACTGAGTTCCCACCCGCTTCTCCTGGCCCCGTTGTTCCGGGGCTCCCTATTCAGAGAGCAAAGGTCATAGGTTTCCCCGTGGGTTCCTGGCGGAAGGTGGGGCTGCAATGGGCTGGTTTCACACTGTCAAGCAGGGCTAACTGTTCTCTCTGTCTCCTCTAGGGGCAGACTACAGAACCTGAGGCCATGTCCCATGAAAAGAGTTTCTTGGTGTCTGGGGACAACTATCCTCCCCCCAATCCTGGATATCCTGGCGGGCCACAGCCACCCATGCCTTCCTATGCACAGCCTCCCTACCCGGGGACTCCCTACCCCCAGCCCCCTTTCCAGCCTTCCCCCTACGGTCAGCCAGGGTATCCCCATGGCCCCAGCTCTTACCCCCAAGGGGGCTACCCTCAAGGCCCCTACTCCCAAGGGGGCTACCCTCAGGGCCCCTACCCCCAAGGGGGCTACCCTCAGGGTCCCTATCCCCCAGAGGGCTACCCACAGGGGCCGTACCCTCAGAGCCCTTTCCCCCCCAACCCCTATGGACAACCACAGGCCTTCCAGGCGCAGGACCCTGACTGTGAGTGGGGCAGGGGCAGGAGTGGGACAGACAGAACTGGATAGCAGCAGGGCGGGGTGGAGTCGTGGGACAGGGATGGGGAAGGGCAGGAGTGGGCCAGGGCAGGTGTCTCCAGGTTTGCTGACACAGTCCATCCACTCCTCAGCACCTCAGCGTGGGAACTACCAGGAGGAGGGACCCCCATCCTACTATGACAACCAAGACTTTCCTGCCACCAACTGGGATGACAAGAGCATCCGACAGGCCTTCATCCGGAAGGTGGGGCTGGGGTGTCCAGTAGGGTGGGAGGCCTGAGCCTGGTGGGCTCTAAGTCGCTCCCTCCCCAGGTGTTCCTGGTGCTGACTCTGCAGCTGTCAGTGACCCTGTCTACGGTGTCTGTGTTCACTTTTGTTGGGGAGGTGAAGGGCTTTGTCCGGGAGAACGTCTGGACCTACTATGTCTCCTATGCCATCTTCTTTATCTCCCTCATCGTCCTCAGCTGTTGTGGGGACTTCCGGCGGAAGCACCCCTGGAACCTCGTTGCACTGGTAACCCCCAAACCTGGGCCTGTGGCCCTGACATTCTAGTCCTACACACCCACTTTGGGGGACCTGGTTTCCCTTTTGCTGCAGAAGCAGGGGAGAGCAGGGGTTGTGGGCGAGGCAGGGAGCAGCTTGCACACCCCAGGTTGGTGCCCCCCAATCCCTGTCCTATCTCCCCACAGTCAATCCTGACCATCAGCTTGTCCTACATGGTGGGCATGATCGCCAGCTTCTACAACACTGAGGCGGTCATCATGGCCGTGGGCATCACGACAGCCGTCTGCTTTACAGTGGTCATCTTCTCCATGCAGGTGAGGGGCCCCCCATGGCAGTGCTGGGGCCCTGGGGCGCAGAGGCCTCCCAGGCACCCACTGACCCTGTCCCCCCAGACACGCTACGACTTCACCTCGTGCATGGGCGTGCTCCTGGTGAGCATGGTGGTGCTCTTCATCTTCGCCATTCTCTGCATCTTCATCCGGAACCGAATCCTGGAAATCGTGTACGCTTCCCTGGGTGCCCTGCTGTTCACCTGTGTAAGTGGTGGCGGGGTGGGGGGGAAGGCTCTGGTGGGAGGGGCTGGGATGCTGGGTGGGCAGGCTTGTCCCTCTAAACTCCTTGCTGTCACCCCCAGTTCCTGGCGGTGGACACCCAGCTACTGCTGGGGAACAAGCAACTATCCCTGAGCCCAGAGGAGTATGTATTTGCTGCACTGAACCTGTACACGGACATCATCAACATCTTCCTGTACATCCTTACCATCATTGGCCGTGCCAAGGAATAGCCCAACCCCTCAGCTTACTGTGCCCCATCAGGTGGCATGGCTGGCCTGGACCCTGCCCCTGGCATGGCAGTGTCATCTGTATCTCCCCTCTCTCTTGTCCTGGGCACGGCCGGGGCAAAGGAAGCCCCTCTCCGACCCTCCTGTATGTACACTGCAGATACTTCCATTTGGACCCACTGTGGCCACAGCATGGCCCCTTTGTCCCCCCGCCCCACCAAAGGGCAACATGGCCACGTTTCTGGGCCACCTCCTGTCTACTCATTGTTGCATGAGCCCTGTCTGCCAGCTCACCCCAGGGTCTGGGGTAACATCAGGTCCCAGGGGAGAGGGATTGATTGAGCCAAGAGGTGAGGGTGCACGTCTTCCCTCCTGTCCCAGCTCCCCAGCCTGGCATAGAGTACCCTTCCCCCACCCCACCCCCCGCACCCTGGAGTACTGCCCTCTGGGGGACATGCAGGTGGGGGTCTCATCCCTGTGCTGAGCCCCGAGGGCAGAAAGGACGGCATGTTTCAGGGGAGGAAGAAGCCTTCCCCTCCCTCTGCTGTCATTAAAATTTCAATAAATGGGATCTTCTGTTCTCTGCCTTCTCCCAGTCACTCTTCTCACTGCCCCCATGAGGTGGGAGGGGGCCTGGGCACCCCCTGGCTGATGGGGCACAGGACCAGGCATCAGTGAGTTTCATGACAGTAGCTGGTCCTCTTTCTACACTGCACATCCTTTCTTGGCATCTTCCCTGCAATAGTATGTGTCCTGGGATTCTGAACTGATGGACAAACCAGGCTTCCAGAGTTAGGCCTGTGCCTACAAAGATGGTAAGTAGTGGCCTGGCTATGTCTGCCACTTGCTCCTTCTGGAAGAGCCACAGCGTGGCAGCAGGCCCTCCTGTAAGCCCTCTCAACCATCTGCAGCCCAGGCCAAGGGCAGGTGGAATCAGTCATTGGGCTCTGCTAGGCTCTACTGGGATCAGTCATTGGGCTCTGCTAGGCTCTACTGGGATCTCCAGTCACTGTGGAGTCCATCTGACTGAGCACCCTGAAATGCTGCCTGGCCCACATCAGACAAAAGGCCTCTGAATCTCTATACCCTTGTTACCAGAAACCTGCGGACCAGAACCCCTGTCAAAGAGTTGGACAAAGGCTCTGAGGACTCAGCCAATCGGGCCCTATCTTCTAGCCCCCAGTCACTCCTAAGAGGGGTCCCTCTGTTGCCCAGGGCTCCGTTTGAGCCTTCCTGAGCTCCTAACTCCCAGTGGCTACGGGCAGGGCAGCCTTGGACTTGGCCATTCCCTACTTTGTAGGCCTTTCTTCCCAGTCTGTCCACCCAGCTAGGCATGAGATCCTCTCCTGCTCCTCTACCTCCTCTCCACCAGTCGGCCAATTCACTTGTTTAACTGACAGCAGCTCCTCATACACATGAAGGGATCCACACACCATAACCCCATACCACCCCCGTGTCCACAGACATCTCAGCTGAGTCCTGCCCAAAGCCCAAATCGTCTTCCCTTGAACCTGCTGCTTCTGTGTGATCTCCCCAGGCCAGAGCAGGGCCAACCGCCCTCCTCTCTCCCTACCACTTCCCTCTGCCTCTTCGCACTGATCCTGCAGGCTGACCTCCACCAGCCCTCCAGGTGCCAAGTGGAAATGGCAATCACACTTCCTGCCTGCTTACAATGGGTGCCCTCCAGCGGGTGCCCTCAGGATGAAGTCACACTCCTTAGTCTGGCCCACAGGGTTAAGCTTAGTCACATGCTGAGCATGGGGCAGGCAATACAATCCACCTTTCCCCACTTCCAGCAGTTTCCTTGGCTGGTATAGTTCCTCCTCCTGAGTGACTGGAGGTGCTCTGAGCATTGTAATTAGGAGAAGCAAACTACCTAGTGCTAGCTCCTAGATCCATCAAGATTTTACCCTAAAGAGAAAAAAAGAATGCTTACATGGTTAGAACATCTGTAGAAGTGGAAGGAGCTGCTCAGGAATAACTGCTAAGCAAAATGTGCAAGGACACAACTCTCGATTGAGAGGGAGAGGCTCGAGAGAAACTCCCGGGGACAGCTAGGGTCTGAAGGTATGGGTCCGAGCAAAGGAGATCTGCAGTAAACCCTTCTACAAGAGAGAAGGCCAGGGCTGAACACTGGAGGGCTTGAGCCCATACTGTAGGTGAAGGGCATTCAGGCAGAAGATGAGACCAGAGTAGAATGTGTAAGTGAAGTAAGCAGCAGGGAAGTCGTAGACATATGCCAGAAGGAGCTAGGAGCAAACAGTAGAGAGGCTCCAGAAGCGTTGGGGGGCAGCGTACAGAACTGCAAGGGGTCAGGCTGCATGCAGCCTAGGGGAGCAGAGGCCTGTCAGCTGAGGGGCCTGCTGTCTGCTGTGCCCCACCCAATGAGGGAAACAAGTCCTGGCTGGGCAGAGGCATAGGTAGACGGTGGTCACTTTGATGCACCAAGAGGAGTGGGACCACAGCAGTTGTGTGGTCGTTACATTGGTTTTTCAGGAGAGAAAGAAAAGCAGTCCCTGCCATGTGGGAGCTGGCCTGGTCCTATCTGCTAGGCCTCAGCGTTGCTAGGAGCTGGCCTGGCATTCACAGATAGAGGCCTCTGTGTTGCTAGGAGCTGGCCTGGCTTTCATAGATAGAGGTCTTGATGTTCTCCTGGTTAAAGTATCAACAATTTCACAGAATATCAACAGTCGAGGCCACTCTGTGACTGTGACCCTTCTGTAATCATGAACACAGACAAAACATTAGCATTGTCCAAGCCATAGAAAAGACCAAGCACTACCCTGTTCTGGCCAATCTGAGTGGCCGCTGCCTCTTTACAGCTGACAGCTTCAGCGCTGTTCCAGGTCAAATATGATGTATTCAGATACCCAATCACAGAATGACCCCAGCTTCCTCACAGCATCCAATCCAGAGGAAAGCCTACTTCCTTAACCCTCCCCAAATTACTCAAAACATGCCAAATCCTACAAAAAGTCCTTTCTAGCACCTTCTTACCATAACTATTCATCATGTGTGTTCTGCCTTACCACAGGGGGGGCAATAATCTGACTTATTCAACCATAGGTGTGTCCCGGTGGGCTTTATGGGGTAACACTCACACAGAATTATACCAAGGCCCAAAAGGGCAAATTTATTTTCTAATCAACAAGCATTTATGGCTGGGTGCGGTGGCTCATCTCTCCCAGCACTTTGGGAGGCCGAGGTGGAAGGACTCCCTGAGCCCAGGACTTAGAGGCTGCAGTGAACTGTGACGCCACTGCACTCCAGCCTGGGCAACAGAGACTCTGACCCTAAGAAAAGAAAATTATTTACATAAGTAACAATTAGTGCAGTGCCTGTGGCTCAGTGAGTAGGGCACTGGCCCCATATACCGAAGGTGGCGGGTTTAAACCCGGCCCCGGCAAAACTGCCACAAAAAAATAGCCAGGTGTTGTGGCGGGCGCCTTTAGTCCCAGCTGCTTGGGAGGCTGAGGCAAGAGAATCGCCTAAGCCCAGGAGCTGGAGGTTGCTGTGAGCTGTGTGACGCCACAGCACTCTACCCAGGGCAATAGAGTAAGACTCTGTCTCTACAAAAAAAAAATTAAAAAAAAAAAACATAAATGAGAATTAAATCCACTTTTGTTTTTCAAGATTAAACAATACAAGCAAAACATTTATGGAACAAAATGTCCAGGTCTCTACCACATTCCCTGCCCTGCAAAGCAACACTGTCCATGGTGCCTGCTGGAAACCAGTGAGGGGCCAGCTCTGAACCCAGCTCGTGCAATGGCCACAAAGGTGACCTGTGCCACTGCCCCTGATTAACTGGGGCTGTCATTCAGCATCTCTGGCTTAGATGCACCTTCAGAACGGGGACTGTGATCTGTGAATTTTAACGCGCAGCCCAGCGCCTAGTTCAGGGCCTGGCACACCACACATGTCGAACATGGAGTGTAGGAAAGCCCTTACGTGGCACGATCTGCATAAGCACAGGGCCAGGACACAAGAATTCTTCATGCTTCTGGACAAGGGCTCGGCATCAACATTGGCAGGGAGGTGTTCCAGGGAAAGCATGGAGGCACATCTGGAAGACCAGGTGGTAGGAGAAGAGGATGCAGGGGAGAGTCAAAGGTGGCCAAGGAGGGAGGTCAAGGCCAAGCATGGACAGCCATGGGTGGAAAGCTCAGAATTCTGAGCCGTGTTTGATAGCAGTGATAAACCTGGATTTGGTTAGAGTAGAGGCAGGAAGATCAGTGAGGACAATGGTGACAGTGCAGCAGGAGAAAACGGGAATTGGGTGCAGTGAATGGGTAAAGAGGAGCCCCTGAGGGCCCGGTTCCAGCCCTGCAGTCCCCCAAGGTGGCCCCTTCCTTGTCAGGGCCCAGATGCTGCCTCCCAGGCAGCAGGATAGCTGGTCTGTTCTGACCCCAAAACACTCTACAAATATTTCTTTTTAAAATTTTGGGTTAATCTGAGGGTACATATGATTAAATTATATTGTTTGCATTTATGAGGTAAAATCTGAGTTGCCTTTGACTCCTTCACCCAGGAAATACCACTACCATATACCACTGCATTGTACCCTGTGGATGGGAACTTACCACTTCCTCTTCCCCCACCCCACTTCTTGAATTTAATTGTGTTTTTCTCTCATGTTGGCCTGTAGTTGTTGTGCTACCAGTTTTGGCTTAGTACTGAGTATGTGGAATGCTTGCTTTTCCATTCTTGATATCCTTTACCTAGGAGAATGTTCTCCAAATCCACCCAGGTAAATACAAACGATATTAAGTTCCCATTTTTTTTTTATGCTGAATAGTATTCCATGGTGTACATATACCACAGTTTATTAATCCATCCATAGGTTGATGAGAACTTGGGTTGTTTCCACATCTTCCTCCATATGTCTCTTGAATGTCTAGCTTATAGGACCATTGGAGACTTTTGTCAAAACTGCAAGTACTCCCTGGGATTTTTCAACCCCCTCTCTTCAGAAATGAAGTGTGCCCCTTCTCCCTGTGGGCCCTCACCCTCTGGACTCACTCCCCCCACCATCCATGTCTTCTCCCTCCCACTGCAACTTTCCACTCTGAAGCTCCCGAGAAGCTACCTCTTCCCCCCTCTCCTTCATCCCACTTTGGCTGTTAGCCATACCTGCCTGGTTCTGGGAGGACTCTAGGATCAGGCTGGAAATCCTCCTCTTTTCCCCAACTTCTATGTGGATTTCTGGGCATGACAGGGTCTATCTTCTCAACACCTCTCAAATCTATGTCTTCTTCTTCTTCTTTTTTTTTTTTTTTTTGAGACAGAGCCTCAAGCTGTCACCCTGGATAGAGTGCTATGGCATCACAGCTCACAGCAACCTCCAATTCCTGGGCTCAAGCGAGTCTCTTGCCTCCGCCTCCCAAGTAGCTGGGACTACAGGC
>CAUYRH010142978.1:0-30189 GCA_963574655.1 Perodicticus potto | reverse complement strand
AGCTGGGACTACAGGTGCCCACCACAACGCCCGGCCATTTTTTGGTTGCAGCCGTCATTGTTGTTTGGCGGGTCCGGGCTGGATTCGAACCTGCCAGCTCAGGTGTACGTGGCTGGCGCCTTAGCCCGTTGAGCCACAGGCACTGAGCCAGCCACAGGCGCCGAGCCTTTGTTTTAGTTTTTTTGTGGTTTGTTTTGTTTTTTTTCTTTTTTTTGACACAGTTTCACTCTATCCCCCTGGGTAGAGTGCCATGGCATCATCATAACTCACAGCAACCTCAGGATCTTAGGCTCAAGCAATTCTCTTGCCTCAGCCCCCAAGTATCTGGGACTACAGGCACTCACCACAATGCCTGGCTAGTTTTTCTTATTTTTGTTTTTGTTTTTGTTTTTTGCAGTTTTTGGCCGGGGCTGGGTTTGACTCTGCCACCTCCATTATATGGGGCCAGTGCCTTACTCCTCTGAGCCACAGACGCCGCCCTAGTTTTTCTATTTTTATTAGAGCTGGGGTCTTTCTCCTGTTTAGGCTGATCTCAGACTTGTGAGCTAAAGGATCCTACCTGCCTTGGCCTTTCAGAACACTAAGAATTACATGTGTGAGCCACCGTGCCTAGCCTTTGTGTTTGTTTTTGAGATAGTCTTACTTTGTTGCCCAAGCTGGAGCACAGTGACACCATCATAGCCCACAGCAGCCTCAGATTCCTGGTCCAGGCATTCTTCCCATATAAGCCTCCCAAAGTGCTGGAATTGTGGGTGTCAGCTGGCCCCCTTGCTGACATTGTGATAAGGAGTTATGTTAAACATACAGATCCATCTAGGGAAAATTGAAGTTTTTACTGTGTTTCCATCCAATCCATAAGCATAGTACATCTCTTCATTTATTAGATCTTCTTTGAGTTCATTCATTACTTTTTTGTAGTTCTCAGCATTAAGTTCCGCATGTGTTTTGTTAGATTTACACTTAAGTATTATTTCCTTTTAATTTTGATGTCCATATATTCATTGGTAGTGTATAGAAATGCAGTTGATTTTTGTGTTTATATTATACACTGAGACTTTGATAAACTTACTTATTCTAGGACTATTTTTATAGATTCCTCAGTATTTTCTATATAGACAGGTTATCTGAAAATAGGAAATTATTTCTTCCTTTGCAATCTGTGTGTGTGTCTTTTATTTCCTTTTTTTTGCCTTATTGGAGTAGTTACCACTTTCAGCACCATGTTGAATAAAAGTGAGTGGGAGTGGGCCAGGTATGGTGGCTCAGGCCTATAATCGTAGCACTCTGGGAGACTGAACTAAGAGGATCACTTGCATTCAGGAATTTGAGACCAACCTGAACAAGAGCGAAAACCCTTTTCTAAAACAGAAATATGGGCCAGGCATTGTGCTAGGCACCTGTAGTTCCAGCTACTTGGGAGGCTGACGCAAAAGGATCACTTGAACCCAGGAGTTTGAGGTTACTGTGATCTACCTGTTGGGAGGAGGAACACATTTATAAGAGGGACTTTGCCTGACAAATGCAGTTAGTGTAACCTGGTTCTTTGTATCCTCAATGAATCCCCAACAATTAAAAAAAAAAAAGATGGTGAGAGTAGATATCTTTATGTCTTTTTTTCTTTTCTTTTCCTTTTTTTTTGAGACAGAGTCTCACTCTATTGCCCTGGATAGAATGTTGTAATATCATCATAGCTCACAATAACCTCAAACTCTTGGATTCAAGCAGTCCTTCTACATCAGCCTCTCAAGTAGGTGTGACTACAGGCACCCACCACCACACCTGACTGATTTTTTTCTATTTTTAGTAGAGACTGGTGTCACTCGGCTCAAGCTGCTCTCAAACTCCTGAGCTCAAGCTTTCCACCCACCTCAGCCTCCCAGAGTGCTAGGATTACAGGTGTGAGCCACTGAACCCTGCCTTATACCTTATTCTTAGTGTGAAAATATTCTTTCACCATTAAGTATAATCTAGCTATAGAATTTTTTTTTTTTTTTTTTTTTTTTTGAGAAAGAGCCTCAAGCTGTCCCCTGAATAGAGTGCTGTGGCATCACAGCAACCTCCAATTCCTGGGCTCAAGTGAGTCTCTTGCCTCCGCCTCCCAAGTAGCTGGTACTACAGGCGCCCGCCACAAAGCCCGGCCATTTTTTTGGTTTTAGCGTCATTGTTGTTTGGCAGGCCCGGGCTCTATTTGAATCCGCCAGCTCAGGTGTACGTGGCTGGTGCCTTAGCCCGTTGAGCCACAGGCACCGAGCCTATATATATTTTTTATAGATGCTGTTTATCAAGTCGAAGACATTCTACTCTATTCCTATTTTTATGATAGTTTGTATTATATGAATAGGTATTGAATTTTGTCCAGCTTTTTCCTACAACTCTGGATATAATCATATGATTTTTCTTTAATATAGAAGGTTTAATGATAATGTAGTAGATTTTATTGATTAAGCTTTAAATATTCAACCAACTAGAAATACAAGGATAAGCCCTTTTTGTTCATAGTGTATAATCCTGTTTCTATATTGCTATAGCTATATATCTTGTAATTTTCTTCTTTTGTACTTTGTCTGCTTTTGTTATCGAGATAGTTCTGTCTTCGTAAAATGAATTGAGAAGTGTTCCTCCTATTCTGTTTTCTGGAAGAGATTGTATAAATTGGTGTTAATGTTTCTTTCAACATTTGATAGGATTTTTTAGCAAAATCATCTGTTAGATTTCTTTTTCAAGAGCTTTTTATATATTAGATTTCCTTCTTAGTCATTCTTAACTGTTCAAATTATCTGTTTCTGCTGGGTAATGGTAGTTTGTGTTTTTCTAGCAATGGTTTATTTCATCTAAGTTGTCAGATGTATGTAGTCATTCATAGTGTTCCCTTATTATCTTTCTGATACCTGGAATTCTTATTTGTTCCTGATATTGATGGGTTTTGTACTCTTTGTTGTTGTTGTTGTTTTTGTCAATCTGGCAAGAGGTTTTTTTTCAATGTTACTGATCTTTTCAAAGAACCAGCTTCTTATTTCATTGATTTTTCTCTTGTTTTGCTGTTTTCAGCTTAATTGATTTCTGCTGTTCATGATTTTCTTTCTTTTGCCTATTGGTTTTTGCTTGTGTTTTTTGCCTTTTTCTAGGTTCTTGGAGTAGGAAGTTAGATTATTGATTATTAGAAACTTTCTCTTTTTTCTGATGTATGCATTTGCGGCTATAAATATTCATCTCGGTCCTGCTCGGGTGTCTCACCAAATTTAATATGTCATATTTTCATTTTCATTCAGTTTGACTTTTTTTTGTTTCTTATTTAGTTTCTTATTGTTGAGAGACTTTCTGTTACCTTTCTATTAATGCTTTCTAGTTTGATTTCATTGTGATTAGAGAATGTACCTAGTGTGATTTCTGCTAAATTTGTTGATTTTTTTTTTTTTTTTTTTGAGACACAGCCTCAAGCTGTCACCCTGGATAGAGTCCTGTGGCATCACAGCTCACAGCAGCCTCCAATTCCTGGGCTCAAGCCTCCGCCTCCCAGGTAGCTGGGACTACAGGCGTCCACCACAACACCCAGCCATTTCTTGGTTGCAGCCGTCATTGTCCTTTGGTGGGCCCAGGCTGGATTCGAACCTGCCAGCTCTGGTGTACGTGGCTGGCACCTTAGCCCGTTGAGCCACAGGCGCCAAGCCTGATTTTTTTTTTAATGGCCCAGTTTATTATATGTTTTGGTGTGTGTTCCATGAGTACTTGAAAAGAATGCTGTTGTTGAGACAAGTGTTATGTTAATATCAATTACATGCTGTTAGTTGATGGTTGGTTGTTGAGTTCTTCTCTGTCCTTGCCAATTTTCTGTCTAGTGTTTCAATCAGTTGTTGAGAGAGGGGCATTGATGTCTTCAACTATAAATGTGCAATTTTTCTTTCTCTTTTAGTCCTGTCAGGTTTTGGTTCACATATTTTGCAGCTGTGTTGTATAGGATTGCTGTGTCCTATGATACAATGTTCCTTTAAAGTCTACTTTATTCAATATTAGTATAGCTATTGCTACTTTCATTTGACTAATGTTTGCATAACATATTTTTTCCATCTTTTACTTCCAACCTGCTTATATCATATTTGAAGTGAGTTTCTTAGAGATAAGCATCTAGTTGGAGTTTTTTTTAGTCCACTTCTTCAGTCTCTTTGGTATATTTAGATCATTTATATTTAATGTGTTTGTTGATGTGCTGCCATTTTCTTCCTTATTTTCTGTTCTTTTCATTTCTTTGCTTTCATTTTCCCGTCCCCCAATGGATTGTAAATCCATGTATTAAAATTTTATCTTTATTTATGTATAGTGTTTTGAGTATATCCTTTTGTATAGCTTTCTTAGTGCTCACTGTAGGTATTATTACATTATGTAAATATCTTGTCCAAATCTGTTGGTATCATCATTTACACAGTTCAAGTTAAGTGTGTAACCTTACCTCTGTTTATCTCTTTACCCTTCTTCCTTTATAATATAATTGTCTTAAATCCTTTCTCTAAATACATATAGAAACACATCAGACACTGTTATAAATTTGCTTCAACCATCAAACAGAATTTAGAAGACCCAGAGGAGATTGAGAGTCTGTTGTACTTATCCAGATTTTTGCTTTTCATATTCTTCTTCCCTGGTGTTCTAAGATTCCTTCTTCGTTTGTTTCCTTTCTATTTAGAGAACGTCTTTTGGCCATTCTTTTAGGGTAGGTCTGTTAGTGACAAACTTAATTTTCATCCCTCTGAGAATCTTTTTTCATTTCCCCTTCATTCCTGTAGGATACTTTTGGTGATACAGGATTCTGGTTAGACAGAATCCTTTTCCTTCAGGTCTTGGAAAGTGGTATGCCACTCCTTCTGGCCTCTATGGTTTCTAATGAGAAATCCTCTGTCATGCAAATCATTCTTTCCCTATAGTCAAGGTGTCATTTTGCGATGGCTGTGTTCAACGTTTTTGTTTTTAATTTTCAGAAGTTTAATTGTGATGTGTTTTGCATTTCTTTGAGCATATCCAGTGGATTCACTCAGCTTCTTGAATCTGTGGGTTGGGTATTTTGCCATATTTGAGAACTTTTAAGCCAAGTAACTTCTTCTGCTTCAGAAATTTCACTCACATGTATTAAATACCTTGTTATAGGCGGGGCACAGTAGCTCACGCCTGTAATCCTAGCACTGTGGGAGGTCGAGGGGGGTGGATTGCCTGAGTTCACTAGTTCAAGACTAGCCTGAGCAAAAGCAAGACCCGGTTTCTACTAAAAAAATAAGAAATAGAAAACTGAGGCAAGAGGATCACTTAAGCCCAAGAGTTGGAGGTTGCTGGGATCTGTGATGCCATGGCACTCTACCCAGGGTGACAGCTTGAGACTCTGTCTCCTCCCCCCAAAAAAATCTTGTTATAGTCTAGTATCTGCATATACTCGAAGCTGTACTCAGTTTTTGCTTTCTTTCAGAATGGTTAATTTTTATTGTTCTGTCTTAAGATTCATTGATTCTCTGCCCTTTCATTCTGCCATTAAGCCTGTCCATTAAAGTTCTTGTTTTTTTAATATCTGTTTGGCCCTTCATTTTTTTGCTGAGGCTTTGTATTCCATAACTCACTTTGTCTCCATCATGTTCATAATTCCTCCTTGAAATTGTTTTATGATGGCTCCATCTCTGTTATCATGGTTATATCTGTTGATTACCCTTTTTTATTCAATCTGAGATACTCTTTATTGTTGTTATAAATATTTTATTGAAACCAAGACTTTGGGGACCTTATGATAGTCAGGATCTCATTTAAATCTTCTGTTATAGCAGACTCCATCTAAACACTACTATATGGTAGAAAGGGGAGGGCATCATGTTGTTAGAGGTGGGACGGAAGTCCTGGTTCCCCTCATGTCTCCACTAGTATTAGGGGAGTGGGAGGGGTCTGATGCATTACCTCCCATAGAGGAGGAAATTTTGGCTTCCTCATTGGGTCTTCTCTGAAACCTCAGGGATGGGTTTGGGGCTTGGACTCATTATAGCCTGGTGAGAATGGGTGTGGGGCCACAGTATTTTTTGTGGTGTTTGGCTGGAGTAGAGCAGTTATTGTCTAAAAAGTTTTTTATGTTTTTTGGAGGGGCGGGAGGGACAGAGTCTCACTATGTTGCCCTCAGTAGAGTGCCGTGGCATCACAGCTCACCTCAACCTCAAACTCTTGGGCTTAAGCAATTCTCTTGCCTCAGCCTTCCAAGTATCTGGGACTATAGGTGCCTGCCACAACACTCAGCTATTTTTTTGTTATAGTTGTCATTGTTTAACAGGCCCTGGCCAGGTTTGAACCCACCAGCCCCTTTGTATGTGGCCAGTGCCCTAACCACTGAACTACAGGCCCTGAGCCAAGGTTTATCTTGATAAGCTGTCCTTTTGCTGGTCCTTTGGATAGAGAGCAGCTTTTGTTGGGCTTTTGATATCAAATGCACCTCTAATAGTTTAGGGGTTGCTGGTTTTTCTGCTCTTGAGTCTGGGGTATTAGCAGCAACAAGAAAACCCAGGGAACTCCCCACTGTATTTTTCCTTAAGACCTCCCTGACTGGTCTGCATTCTTTTTTCTATCTTTCAGGGTTGTCTTATGTTTATTTTACTTATTTTGTCTAAGGTTTTTAGTTGTACTTTCAGTAGGAGGAATAGGGAAAAAATTTCTACCTTTCCTAAAGCATACATCTGAAGATTTCTCAAACGCCTAAAAGCACTAAATGTGGCAGGTAGTTCTGAGGCTCAACAGTATAGCCTAAGAACTGTGAATCCGGGGTGATACACATGAAGGACTGTCACATGGTAAGGCCTAGGGATGTCTGCAGGCCTATACTTCACAGCATTGTCATGCTGAAAGATCGCGACCAATATACGGTTCTCATATGCAGGGATATACCTGACTAGTTAATGCCACAATTGAAATATTTTCTAACAAAATGTACATTAATTGGATCCTCTGGTCCCTGGCCTGAATTTTTTCATTAACTCATTTCATTTCTCAAAAGTGATTTTGTTTTTCCTTCATAAACACCATAGGGCAGTTGCCAGAAAGCTTGGGCTATAAATGACAAAAGTCACATGCTTTACCTAGGCCCAGGTGATTGCTATGTCCTTATTATTGACAGACTAACTGGAGGAAATGGGTGAGTAGCTCGAACTAAGCTTCTACGGCCACCCTTCAGCTTTAAAAACCCCAGATTTTCTTTTGTTTTAATAAAACAAATAAAGCTTGGAAAACACAGTTTGCTTTTAAGACTTAAAACTTCCTAAAGCATTAGATAAATAAAAGTTTTAGCTCCCAAACCCAGCTTGAATCACAGTTACTTGGGGAGAATCCTGGGCCCACTTTCAGACTGATTCAATATCAGAATTGGAACTTGGAAACATACATTTTTACAAATCTCTCAAGGGACCTGAATACACAGTTGCATTGGCAAACTACTATATTAATTCCATACTGGGCCCTTAGGTCTCACAGTGGCTCTTACTTACACTTTATTTGGCCAGGAAACAATGAGAATATTGCATCTTGTCTAGTTAGATGTTGGAAACTTTATCGAAGACTTATTTACAGGTTCACTTTTCATTCCTGCAGCCTGAGAAAATGCTAGTGTAAGGGTTTCTTTTTTTTTTTTTTTTTTTTTTTTATACAGAGCCTCAAGCTGTCACCCTGGGTAGAGTGCTGTGGCATCACTGCTCACAGCAACCTCCAATTCCTGGGCTCAAGCGAGTCTCCTGCCTCCGCCTCCCAAGTAGCTGGGACTACAGGAGCCCACCACAACGCCCGGCCATTTTTTTTGGTCACAGCCATCATTGTTGTTTGGTGGGCCTGGGCTGGATTCGAAACCGCCAGCTCAGGTGTACGTGGCTGGCGCCTTAGCCCATTGAGCTACAGGCACCGAGCCGCTAGTGTAAGGTTTTCAAGTGCTAGTGACTCTTGAACTGTGCTCTTTGCTCTATTCTAAGTGAGGTATTATGTCAGGTACCAAACTTGAAAAAGAGCTTACGGTATCATTTACCAGTCTTCCCCTTTGACTATTATTGCAAGATGAAACAAACATAATGCCAAAGAAAGAGCCCTTCCATCGTTACCCCTTATCAGTTTGAAAAGTGCGTTAAGATAAAGAGGCATCTTTCTCATAGTTAGTGCTCCAGAGAACATTAGTGATTACTTAGTTCTTGAAGAGTTGCTAGACTAGAAAGAAGGGAGATTTAGATCTGTGGCTGCCAAGTATTGTCTGCAGAATGGGCTTAGAAAGTGCAGTTTGGGAATTTCAGGAGAAGAGGACCATCCTTAATCAGACACCAGGGGCTATTTGCACACTGTTCTGCTGCCCACTGTTGGAACCCTATCCGGCAGCTCTCTAACAGACTGCTTGGCTACTGGTAATTGTTCTTCCCTCACTTTTTAGCTTTTTCTCATTCACCATGTTTATATATGATCTGCTATTCTATTATCAGTTCCTCATTTTCTTCTTTAATTCTCTCCTTAACTATTTTTATTTGATTTTCAGTTGACTTACCCCATGGCTTTTCATGGCCTTCTCTTCCCTTACCCAAAATTGTTTTTTGTCTTTGGGACCTTGAAATAAATTAGTCTCTACATTATGAATAACTAATGCGCTGAACTAATAATATGCCTATTAGCCAGTAATGTTCTCAGTCTAATTTATTGCTAAAATTTATATTTCTGGCTGTAAAATATTACTTATTTTCACATATGTCAGGGGGTTTTTATATAGTTTTTTTTTTTTTTTTCTCATTTTGCTCCCCTGGGGAGTTCCTTCCCCATTCCATAAACTGTGATTCCTGCATGGCTATTCCCTGTCTCTCCTCATCTTGCTTGTCCTGCCCACATCACCCTGCAGGATTCTACGGCCTGGATGAATCTGACCTTGACAAGGTCTTCCACTTGCCCACCACTACTTTCATCGGAGGACAGGAGTCGGCACTTCCTCTGCGGGAAATCATTCGTCGGCTAGAGGTAAGAACACGGTACAGTTTCCAGGAAAGTCTATTGGACTTGCTAAGAACCTTTGTTAGCAGTATGGCCTTAAGATTACATTTCTTCTTTTCTTCTTTTTTTTTTTCTTAGCCCTATTCTTTTAAAGATTGTGAGAGAGAACTTTTTCTTTTGCTGTTTTGTAGGTAGAAACCTATGTTTTTGTAATCAGTCAGGGAGAGTGATAAAAAATTTCTGTTTTCAAATCCCAATGAGGGTTTATATCAGATGTGTGACATTCCCTGGAAAGTCAGCTCTGAGGAACAGGCCCCAAGCCAGGAATTATTCCTTGCATAGCCAAGTGCTGTGGTCCCTCCGCTTTCTCCCTCCATGCTGCTCTGATGTAGGCTTTACTTCCTTTTCCCCTCTCCTTTCTGGACTTTGTTAGTGCTGAGCATACCAGGGAACTCTTTTTCATGCACACATACATTATAGATAGCAGATAAGAGACATGGCTCTGGGGTTAGGTGGCCTGTGTCTAGTCCTTCCATCCTGGGCAAATTATAGCCTCCCTTAGTAGAAGAGTAACTTTGGTGCCCATTCCAGAAGGAAGAATGCATGCAATGATAGATCCATGCCAAGTGTTAGCTGTTACTAGTACTTACCGCTGCTCGTGGTATTTAGAGCAAAAGAATCAAAGATTAACAGACTGAGAAAATACTCTGGAATGGAGCCCCTCAAAATTGAATGTACAGGGTGGCGCCTGTTGCTCAGTGAGTAGGGCACCAGCCCAATATACTGAGGGTGGCGGGTTTGAACCCAGTCCCAGCCAAACTGCAACAAAAAAATAGCTGGGCGTTGTGGCGGGCGCCTGTAGTCCCAGCTACTCGAGATGCTGAGACATGAGAGTCGCCTAAGCCTAAGAGCTGGAGGTTGCTATAAGCTGTGATGTCACGGCACTCTACCGAGGGCAACATAATGATACTCAGTTTCAAAAAAAAAAAAATTGAATGTACAGATTGTCTGGACTCTGCCTGTCATGCAGACTCTGAATATGTAGATAGCACCTGACAGTTCCCAACAGGTTCATCTTGAACCCCACTGGCCACAGAACTATCTGAGGCTATCTTCTCATGGCTGGACATTAGAACCCTGTGGGGAGCTTTCAGAAACCTCAATTCCCAAATCACAGCCCAGGTCCCATAAGTCAGAATCCCCTGCCACCTCATGTACGAGCCCCTGCTGCTGCTAGTGAGGTAAAACCTGAAATTCTCTTGTCAGTGGTTCAACACTTGGCTACAGAGTGGCAAGAAAAAATCTGAGTGTTAGATGGTGGCATTTTCTGCAGTCCATGACAAGCACACTAAATATCCTATAGTGTGGTCAGTATCTCAGCCTGGAGCTGCTTCCCCACCTGCATTCCTCACTTCTGGGCTTATAGGAGAGAAGGGGGTAGCAACTGGACCTATGTGTCAGCATAAGAAGGAGTGGTCAGCAGGCAAGGGTGGTCAGTGAGAAGGAGTGATCAGGGTTAATCCTTCCTAGCATCTTTATCTGCACCAGCATCACCACACTAGCCATAACCTCCATTTCTGCCCTATTCCTCAAGGGAGCCACTAGCCACCTATCGCTGTTGAGCTTTGTAATGTGCAATATATCTGGGTAACTTTTAAATATATATATTTACATATATTTTTTAAGACACAAAGTCTTAAGCTGTTGTCCTGGGTAGAGTGCCATGGCATCATAGCTCATAGCAACCTCAAATTCTTGGGTTTAAGTGATCATATTGCCTCAGCTTCCCGAGTAGCTGGGACTACAGGTGCCTGCCAGAACACCTGGCTGTTTTTGAGACGGGGTCTCACTCTGCTCAGGCTGGTCTCCAACCTGTGAGCTGAAGGCAGTTCACCCCCCTCAGCCTCCCGGAGTGTTAGGATTATAGGCATAAGCCACTGCACTCAGCCCAATAACTTTTAAAATATTGAAAAGATAGTATGTTTGCTATATTGAGTCAAAAAGGAAAATTAATCTCATCTGTTTCTGTAAGGAAAACTTAAATTGCATGTGGCTCACATGTTTCTGTTGGATACTGACATTCTCGTGGTATCTAGACCCCCACAAACAGCACTCATAGGGATAGTCTTTCTCTAAGTGGCCCTTCCCCCACATTACTTAGCTGCTTGTGTGTCTCACACCACTCCCTCAGTGCATTTCCTATATCTGATCCTGTTAGGACAGCTATCTCATGAGACCAGCCTGCACAGAGAGCTGACTTAGCACTAGCAGCCTTTACCTCAGAGGAGTCCCACTGGGGAGCCCAGCCGCTCATCATTAAGCTCTCTCACTGGAAAGCTCCCCTAGGTTGCCATCTCCATAGCAGGCCGCAGTGTCTCCTCTCAGGGGCCCCTTCAGCACCTTTCTTCCCAAAGAGCAGAGTCAGAGCAGGGGTGCTAATGTCCCTTGTGGGTAACTTCCTTTCTGAATCTTGAGTCCCAGGTTGTCCTCATTTGCCATGTGAAGGGATTTAGAGTTACAGCATGTTAAAGATCTACCTCCCTTCAGCCCAGTTGATGCTAGAGCCCTGGAATTGACTCTTATTGTCTGGGACAGTTGGACCTGGACCCCACAAGGCATAACCACTCCTGTCCTCAGAGTGGCCCAGGTGTAGAAGACCCTGTTGTCACAATAGTTTACAAACATTTGCATAAACTCCTCAGCATGTTGCGGGATGGTGGTACTTTACTTATGCTTTATGTGTATATGTGTTAGATTGCCATAATCAGCTACAATTTAAGTCATTAGTCACATGACACAGTGGTTCAACTTAGAGCTCTTTAGAACATGAAAGGAAGTGACCTCTTGGCTTCCTGAAATTTGTCTCTTTAGAGAGAGAAACTCAGTTCATAAAACCTGCTCCCCTTTTCTCCTCGAAATATAGCAAGAACAGGAAAAGCAAAACATGATCCAGGGGCCAGTAACTATATCTCCAATTTAATAACCAGCGTCATGTGGATAATGTTGGAGAGGTACTGATTTCTAGAGCTTTTAACTGAACAGTTTCCAGTGAGCTTTTAATTAGTCAATAATGGGAATTCTGCCCCCATCAGGTATAAAAAGGAAAGGGCTGGGTGGCGCCTATGGCTCATCGAATAGGGCACCGGCCCCATATGCTGAAGGTGGCGGGGTCAAACCCAGCCTCGGCCGAACTGCAAAACAAAAAAATAGCCGGGCATTGTGGTGGGCACCTGTAGTCCTAGCTACTGTGGAGGCTGAGGCAAGAGAATTGTCTAAGCCCAGGAGTTGGAGGTTGCTGTGAGCTATGTGACACCACGGCACTCTACCTAGGGTGATAAAGTGAGACTCTGTCTCTACAAAAAATAAATAAATAAAAAGGAAAGGCCTGCAGGTAGAGCCTTGGCAGCACAGTTCTGCCGCCTCTGCATTCATGGACAGCAGCAGTGATGAAATCCCCAGCAAGTCACTTAGGACTAGGACAGCAAAGAGTAGACCAGGAGCTAGTCACTGGGTTGGCAACTCTGACATGGACCCACGGGAGGGTGGGTCATCTTTCTTCATATGAATAGCCATGCTGAGCCATGCCTTCTTGAACAGGTGTCTACAGAAATATGCTTTCTTCTGCTGGTTGGCCAGACACTGTGGTTCCCTAAATGTCTGTAAAATGAGCTGCTATTGGCTGTAATGTTAGGGACAGGAAGCTAATGCACACTGTGGACTTTTTCTGCATCCAATTTAAAAGTTCCCAGTCTGGCTCGGCGCCTGTGGCTCAACGGGCTGAGGCGCCAGCCACGTACACCTGAGCTGGCGGGTTCGAATCCAGCCCAGGCCCGCCAAACAACAATGACGGCTGCAACCAAAAAGTGGCCAGGCATTGTGGTGGGCGCCTGTAGTCCCAGCTACTTGGGAGGCGGAGGCAGGTGACTCGCTTGAGCCCAGGAACTGGAGGTTGCTGTGAGCTGTGATGCCACAGCACTCTACCAAGAGCGACAGCTTGAGGCTCTGTCTCAAAAAAAAAATAAATAAATAAAAGTTCCCAGTTTTATCGTCATTGATGCCATTAGGAAGTATGATTTACTGTTGTCCTACTCCATTTTATGTTGCTATGAATAAATATCTAAGGCTGAGTATAGTGAAAAAAGTTACATGTCTCATGATTCTGATGGTTGAAAAACTCATGATTGGATATCTGCATCTGGTGAGAGCTTCAGGCTGCTTCTGCTTGGGCAGAGGGGAGCACGCAGAGATCATGTGCCCAGAGAGAAACCAAGGGGTGGGCAGGTGCCAGGCTGTTTTTAGCAACCAGTTCTTGGAAATAATAGAGTGAAAACTCACCTCTGAGGGGAGGGCATTAATCTGTTCATGAGGGATCTGTACCCCAGGAGCAAAACACCTCCCATTAGGCCCCACCTCCAGCACTGAGGATCAAATTTCAACATGAGCTTTGGAGGGAACATCCAAACCATAGCAGGGTTTAATGAAAATACCTTAAATACCAGGATCTTTCCCAGTAGCACATTTTCCTTCTGTTGACTAGGATGATAAAACTAGCGTATTGCAGCAAACCATAATTTTGAGTTCAGGCAAAGTTTGCTCTGTTTCATGGTCATGTGGCCTGTGTGTAGAAAGACCCACACCCCCCACCTCACCCCCATCCCACAGAGAACAGGGACCTGATCTTAGATCTGGAAAGTCCTTTAACTGCCCTGACAGCTGGTTTCCCTGTCTATTGTGCAAACCAGATGGGGTCACAGGCAGGAGGTGCTGAGCAGGACTTAATGCTCTGAGTACTGTGGCAGCAGTGCCTGCTGTGCAGGCAGTTAAAGTCGTTTCCAGGGTCTCTAAAGTGTCTCTATGGCTACAGCAGGGACCATTTCCTTTCTACTCTATGCCAGCTTGGAGTGTGCTTTCAGAGCCTCATCTGCTCCTCCAGGACGCTGTGCAGATTGAGCCCTGGGCCTCTGCAGCATGGATTTCTGGAGCCCAGAGCCTCCTCTCAGAAATCTTTCTCTTCTCTTCTCGGTTGTCTCCTCTTCTCCCGAGCCTTGTGGTGTGGACACAGTAAAGGAAATACTGGTCTGCTCAGGACCCTTATTTTAGTCATGTGGGCAATCCTGGTTCTTTGCTGCTGAAAACAGTCATTTATTAAAAAGTAGGAGTTGGCCAGGTTCAGTGGTTCACACCTGTAATCCTAGCACTTTGGGAGAACAAGGTGGGAGGATTGCTTAAGGCCAGGAGTTAAAAAGACCAGATAGGGCAACATACCAATATTCTCTACAAAAGAACAGGAACATTAGCTGTGCCTGGTGGCACACACCTGTAGTCCCAGCTACTGGGAAGGCTGAGGCAAGCTGATCACTTGAGCCCAAGAGTTTGAGGTTGCATTGAGCTATGATGACACCACTGCTGAAAGGGGGCACTCGACCGGCGTAAACCTCACAGAACACCAAGGCTTGTACGAAAGGTCTTTATTGGTGGGGGAAGCTGCAGAGGAGCATCAAGGAGGAGAGAGAGAGAAACGGGGACAGAGAAGAGAGGAGGAGGAGGAGGAGGAGAAGAGAGGGAACAAAAGACGGGCACCTTATGTAGGTTCAGTTAGAGGAGGGGACGGGATAGTGGAACAGCCAATAAGGTGTTACTGGTCTGGTGTTAAGAGCCGTAGGGGCGGACCATAAGTTTGAGCTTTTCAGTGGATAATTGGGATAGGGAGACGAAGTTGAGCAATTATGTAACAACTGCACTTTAGCCCAGGCAACAGGAAGAGACCCTATCTCCAAAATAAAGGTAGAAGTTAAAAATTGTGCAAATCTTAAAGGCCTTTGAGCCCATGGCAGCACATGGGCCTTCCTGAGAGGGGTGGTAGGAAAAGATCTGACTTGAGGACAGCCTGCCTTTTCTGGAGAGGGACTCAGTCCCACAGCTGGTATAGCCTATGCTTCTTGCTGTGAAGGTAATGGAGTGGAACTGGGGTTGCTCCTTGGTCTGGCCTCAGGTCAGGAGGTTCTCGTGAGTGATCCAGCTTCTTGAAGGGAATACTTCATGGCCCTGTGCGGAGAGCCTTGGCCTGCCACCCACTCTATTTCTGTTTCCTTGGTCACCTGGCTCAGGTGGAATTGAGAAGGAACCCCCCCTCCCCCGGCTCCTGCCCTGCCCTGCCCTCTCTTACCTTCTGGCTGAATGGGCATTCAGCCAACTTGGTTAGAAGCCCCCTTGCCTGTGTGTCTCTGTGGAATAGATGGCCTACTGCCAGCACATCGGGGTGGAATTCATGTTCATCAATGACCTGGAGCAGTGCCAGTGGATCCGGCAGAAGTTTGAAACCCCTGGGATCATGCAATTCACCAGTGAGGAGAAGCGGACCCTGCTAGCCAGGCTTGTGCGATCCACCAGGTATGAGTCTGGCCCAGGGTCACAGGACACATGCTCCCGGGGAAGCAGTGGCCCCAGGTGTATGTTTGGGCCTGTGTGCAGCCCATTGGCTGAGGAGTAGGAATGGTAGAACATGGCTGCAGCCACACACCTGTGAAGAGCCACCACTAAGCAAGTACAGTCAGCCTCCGAGAGCCTCCCGTTGTCATTCAGAACAGCATGACTTTAGGACTGGCCCTGGTGACATAACTCTTCAAGGTGGCTTGTTCCCCACGCAGGTTTGAGGAATTTCTGCAGCGGAAGTGGTCATCTGAGAAGCGCTTTGGTCTGGAAGGCTGCGAGGTGCTGATTCCTGCCCTTAAGACCATCATTGACAAGTCGAGTGAGAATGGAGTGGACTACGTGATCATGGGCATGCCTCACAGGTACTGCCGGGAACAGGCACCAGGTTGGGACCCTGGGTGAGCAACCATTCCCTCCTCTGTTGCCTGTTGTGAACCTGGACTCAATGAATATGTGAGGGTGTTTTGTTTTGCAGGGGGTTCTCAAATCCTCTGCCCCTGGAGGACTCTGCAGAGTCACTGTCACAGCTAAGGCCACATAAGGTTTCATACTGGCATTTGACTTTACATTGCATTTTTATAATAGCTAAACCCTGATGCTCTTGTCAGGGTCTTACCTGGAAGGAAAGCTGTTTCCTCAACATTGAAAGGGAGGCCAAGATCTCAGGACTAGGGGTGGGACTCAGGGAAGCAGGAGGGACTGAGGAAGCCACAGGCACATAGTATTTCTGCACTTTCTATTGCCCGCCACATTATGGCCTTGGGTGCCTAGAAGGCAGGGTCCCACTGATGGCTCACATCAGCTCTGGGTCACAGCTATTCTTAGAGAAGAAGCACTATGTCTTGGGAAAGGGGAGGGGCTGACAGCAACTTTTCCTGCTGTCTAAGAGCCTGACCCAGGCTCTGCTCACCCCACTTCCCCTGATATGTCTCAGGGGGCGTCTGAATGTGCTTGCGAATGTCATCAGGAAGGAGCTGGAGCAGATTTTCTGTCAGTTCGATTCAAAGCTGGAGGCAGCTGATGAGGTAAGGCACCCATGTAGAGATACACTCAGCATGTTCTCAGCCTACACAAGGCCCCTTGGCTGCGCTTGTTTCTCAGAACCACTTACCAGGGGCTCCATTCTTCTGACCCTTTATGGGTTTCCTTCCTTGGAAGAATTTCAACATTGGAGCAAGGGAAGTGGCAGTGTCCCATCCCTCAGTCAGAGGCCCAGCAGCCCCACGGTCCTCTGGGCACAAGGGTGTCCGCTCTGGCCAAGGAATTGAATGTCTCCCTATGTCCTGGGTAGGAGTGAATCTGGGCTAAGGTATTCCCATCCTTCAGTGGCAGGGTCCAAAATGTAGACATCCTATATAAAAGCACTGTCGTGGAGATTGTGCATCTCCCTGGCCCGGACTCAACGTTTACCCCATCAGGGCTCTGGAGATGTGAAGTATCACCTGGGCATGTATCACCGGAGGATCAACCGTGTGACTGACAGGAACATCACCTTGTCCCTGGTGGCCAACCCTTCCCACCTGGAGGCTGCAGACCCTGTGGTGATGGGCAAGACTAAAGCTGAGCAGTTTTACTGCGGGGACACCGAGGGGAAAAAGGTAAGGCCCTGGGAGAGGCCTGTGAGGCAGGTCCCTCTGGCCCCACATTGCAACACGGGGCTCTAGTTGCTGATGCAGCCCAGAGCCCATGGTGGTACGATTCTGGAGTTTAACAAAATATTCTAAACAAACTTAAAAGAGTAACAATAGTAAAATAATCCTGCTTATAAATACACCTTATTTCAAAGTTGTAATTGCCAGAATCAGGTGTGGAGTTTGCCTTTGCCTTCATATGTCTATAGAGGAACCAGATTTGTTGGTGAACAAAGAGGTGTTTCCATTGAAAACGAGGAGAATCTTTGTAAGGAAAAGTGTGGTTAAGCCTGAAGCAGAAATTGGGCACTGAGAGATAGGAGAAATGGGCTCGCTGCTAGCTGGAGTAGGAGTCACAACTCCGTAAGAGATGGAGGCACAGGGACAGGCTCCAAGTGTGAGAGGGGTCCTGCTTCGGCATTTCCAGTTGTGCCACAGTGAATCGTGAGTTAAAGGTAGTGCACCCGGGGGCAGTGCCTGTGGCTCAGTGGGTAGGGCACTGGCCCCATATACCGAGGGTGGCAGGTTCAAACCCGGCCCTGGCCAGCTAAAACAGCAATGACAACTGCAACAACAACAAAATAGCCAGGCGTTGTGGGTGCCTGTAGTCCCAGCTACTCGGGAGGCTGAGGCAAGAGAATCACGTAAGCCCAAGAGTTGGAGGTTGCTGTGAGCTGTGACACTACGGCACTCTACCAAGGGCGACAAAGGGAGACTCTGTCTCAAAAAAAAGTTAGTGCACCAGCCTGCTGGTGTATAGAAATCCTCAGTGGGTTACAACTGTTTACCCTCAAGATAGAATTCTATCTATAGGAAATAGTGTTATTCTTATTACTTAATGGTGACCTAAAAATCAAGTCATCAGAAAAATGTAAGTAATGAAAGAAAAATTATAATGTCTCCATGTGTGTTCTGGGGAACATATAAAGGAGACATCACCAACCTGCCTCAGGAGTCTCTTTTTAAATCATGCATAAGGAAGCTAATAGAACATACAGTGTGGTAGGAAACTGCAGTTAACCATGGAGAGCCTCAGAAGAGGTATGTGTAGGTATGGGCTAGAGTCGGACAAGGGAGAGAAAGCAGTCAGGCCCCTCCTCAGCAGAGCAGGTAGTTGTCATACTGCAAAAATGGCATGATTTAGGTAGATAGAGATAAAAGGCAGGGGCAGAGATAGTGGACTGCAGACACAGAGCAGGGAGAGTCCAGCCTCCCTCCCAGGTAGGCCCTAGAGAGAGATTCAGCTTTCTTAGAGGGGGAGCCAATTATTCGTTTATTGGGTTCTGTAATTGAAAGTACTGTAGATGTACTAGTATTACACTTAGAGGATTAGTGGAAGAGAAACCACAATTACAGGTCATAAAGTTCAGATTGGAAGTTCATCAAGAGCAGGAAATGATCCCTGCATTGATCAGTACTCACTATAAAGTAAAAATGTTACCCATGGGGACATAGAGGGCATTCCACAGCATTGCGTTCAGGGGTCAGGATAGTACCAGAGAAACTCCAAGTAGATGCAAACAGGCCTCTGGTGGGAGACATGCAGTACCCAAGAACATTGATGACACTGGGTGTCTAGGGGGGTGATCCTAGGAGAGATTGGCAGGGGGGTAGGGAAAACCAGCATTGGGGTGGCTGGTGCCTCTGTAATTTCAGCCTTCCTTAGGTAGGCATCGCCCAAGGACCGAGTAGTGGAACAGGATTGCAGAAACTTTGGGTGACTCCTACATTCATAAATTATGGACAGAAATGCACTTGAACGGTACTTATAATACTGGAAATTTCCCAAAAGGGAATAAAATAATTAGAGAAACAGCAATGGAGTATTAAAAAACTGCTGTGAATGGTCACACTAAATGGTCCTTATGTCAGATGCCAGGACAAGGAGGATGCTTAGCCTCTATTTGGTCACAAATCTGCATGTAGCCAATTCTGGGCTGTCAGTCCCTTTGTTGTCATGTCCACACACACTGTGTGGTCACATGTTTGCCCTTGCCCTGGCGCGGACAGCTGCCAGTTCCTCTTTCTGAACTACCCCCTCATTTTGCCCCAAGCCCTTACATGAACTCAGCCAGATCAGCAGCAGGCTCAGCCTTCTGCCTGTTCTTGCTACTCTTTTGACATCCTTGGATTTCTGTTAAATCCAGAATTCAGGGAGCTGCAATGTGTGTTACATAACTCCCAGCATTCAAGAAAAATTACATACTTTCTATAAGTGCAGCTGGGGTCATCCCACAACCTCATGTGTGATTGTGAAACTGACCCAGTTTGGCTTGGTGTTAATGTGGCCTTTGGGCTATTTGTTCATGAAAGCACTTCCTCACTGCAGCAGGGCAACCTACAGCAAGGAGAACCTGCCCCTGCCAGAGACATGTGTTAGGCTGCGAGGGTCATGCCATCAGACTGGGAGATTGCTCGTGTCTGTGAGAGGAGATTTCTGTAGCCAGTTACCTTCTGTAGTATGAGAAGGCAGTCGCAATATGTCACCAGAGGATCAGGAAAGATCTCAGGATGAGGAGACTAACTCCAAGTGTCCATCATCAGAAGACTGAGATTGTACTGAAAAGTATCTATAGGAAGAAATGACACACTGTGGGGATCAGGGAAAAAATGAAATATCAATGACTTAAAATCAGTGGCTTCTACACTCAACAAGGCAACCAATCTGGGCATCGTGTTAGAGCTGTACAACCCTCCCAGGGCACCCACATGCTTTTGTTCTAATGAACATCCATCACATTCACCAAAAGGCAAGATGTGTGGTTCCATTTTTTAAAAATTCTAGGTTTTGTCTCTGACAAGGAAATCATAGATCCTTCCTTGCAAGGAAGACTTCACACAGTAGTGCGGACCAGGGTGGTGATGGCAACTCAGGGAGGCACAGGTCAGCAGGCCCATAGGCAGTGTTAGATCAGCTTACCCAGCCAGTGCCCAGTTGTTCGACCAAATGCCTGTCTAGATGTTGGTTACTGTGAAGGCATTTTTTAGATGGTTAACATTTAAGCCAGTGGGCTTTAAGTAAAGCACATGACCCTCCACAGTATAGGTGGGCCTCATCCAATGAATTCAAGGACTTTGAAAAAAAGATTGAGATACCCAAAGAAGGAATTCTGTCGGTCATCCAAAGATGACCTTTGGACTCAAGATGCAACATCAGGTCCTCCCTGAATTTCCAGTCCAATTCCTTAAAAATTAATAATTTTCTCTCTCTTTACCCTACCATCCTATTACTGCTTCTCTCTGGAAAACCCTGCTGTGAAGGGTTTGGAGAGGCATAGGCTGTGTATCCAAGGGGCGTGTAGAGGTGTGAAGGGCTGTCGTGTTTGGTGCATCGGGGACGCTGAGCAAGTAGGTAAACGTGTCTAAGGAGATGGGAACAGAGTGTGTCACAGCTGTGGGAGATATTTATAGGTATGGAAGGAGGTGGCTTAGGAAAGCATTGAATTGGAATTTGAAGGTATCATTATGAACTCATAGTTTTATTACATATACACACTCACAGAAATAGCCCTGTATGTGTGCACATGTATGTGCACACGTGTTTTCTAGCTGTGTCTTGAATGGACCTAGAAATGATGATATTCTAGTACCAGTGAGCACACGAATATTGGTCTTAAATCCCATTGTCGGTTAGAGGAACCAGGGTCCTTAGAGAAACAGCTGATTCCAATGCTGAGCAGGGACAGCATAACGTAAGGCTACAATGCTCTGTTGTGCCAGAAAGCAGAGAGTGCTCGTGATGATGGGGACCTGTCCAGAGGACACAGGAGGCTGCTGGGAGGAGCTCCCTCCCCCATTTTTGGAACAACGTGAGCCTCAAAATAACCAACGATATTGATGAGTTATATAGAAACTATCAAATAAAATAGGAACCATGAGTCCATATTAATAGAGTATATGGGGCAGGAGGGAAAGTTCTTCCTTGCAGAGAATAGCACCTAATAAATGTAGGAGAAACAGAAATTGGTGTTTGCCATCTGTCAACCATCCACAGGGCTAATTTAGGTGCCTTTGTCAGTGATGCTGCGGCTGGGGTGGAGGTTTAAGAAGAAACAGAATATAGTTTCTTTTTTTTGAGGCAGATTTTCACTTTGTTACCGTCGGTAGAGTACCATGGCATCCCAGCTTACAGCAACCTCAAACTCTTGGGCTCAAGCAATTCTCTTATCTCACCCTCCCAAGTAGCTGGGACCATAGGCGCCGGGTTTTAGCAAGGAGATCTTGCTCTGGCACAGGCTGGTCTCGAACTTGTGAGCTCAGGCAATCTACCTGCCTCAGCCTCCCAGAGTACTAGGATTAGAGGCATGAGCCACCACACCTAGCACAGAATCTAAAGTTTCTCCTCACAAAATACTACCACTGTACTCATTGCCAAGGAGAAAATGGTGAGTTGTAGGGAGAATGGTAGACACTGGCCTATCCAGGTAACCAGAGTTTACCTGAGCTAATGCAGTGTGTCCTTCCCAAATGAGTACCCAAGGCCTGTCAGGGTGAGAAGATGGGAAGACGAGGAGCCGCTGCAGGTGGGAGGAGCTGAAGAGACATGGCAGCCGGTGCCGCCTTCACACACGGAGTCTGGGCTCGGTGACTGAGCCAGTGCTGCTCCTGGAGAGGAAGGTCTGAGTGATCTTGTTGGAGAGAAACCCATGGAGACGTTGGGTCTGTGGCTGTCTCTCCTTTGCTCAAAACAGACAATGACGGCAAGATGACAGAGTACCTATGTGTGGAAAAGACACACCAAGGCACTAGCAAATTGGGCTGGGAGGAGGGGTGTGGGGGTCTTTTCTGCTTTCTGTCTGTCTTTGAAATTATCTCAAACAAATTATTTTTTGAAAGAAATCATGACACACTTCTTCCCTTTGCCTTGTGACCTTGGTGATTAGGACATGTTGGATTTAGAGGTCTCCTTTGATGTCTTTAGGTCATGTCCATCCTGCTGCATGGGGATGCCGCGTTTGCTGGCCAGGGCATCGTCTATGAGACCTTCCACCTTAGCGACCTGCCATCCTACACAACACACGGCACAGTGCATGTGGTCGTCAACAACCAGGTACCTCACACCAGCCAGAGGGTTTGCCACTTATGGTTCTTACTTAGAACATCTCTGAATCAGCACATGCATTATTTTCTTATTATAAAAATATGTTATTAAAAACTTGTACAATACAGAAAATTTTTTGTTTTGAGATAGAGTTTCACTTTGTCACCCTCGGCAGAGTGCTGGGGCATCACAGCTCACAGCAACCTCAAACTCTTGGGCTTAAGCAATTCTCTTGCCTCAGCCTCCCAAGTAGCTGGGACTACAGGTGCCTGCCACAACACCAGCTATTTTTGTTGTTGTTCTTCTTGTTGTTTTTGTTGTTCTTGTTGTTACTGTTTAGCAGGCCCAGGCTGGGTTTGAACTCACCAGTCCCAGTACATGTGGCCAGCACCCCTAACCACTGAGCAATGGGCGCCAAGCTGGTACATCTTTTTTTTATTAAATCATAGCTGTGTACATTGGTGCAATCAAGGGGTACAATGTGCTGGTTTCATATACAATCTGAAATGTTTTCATCAAACTTTAACATAGCCTTCATTTTCTTAGTTATTGTATGAAGATATTTGTATTCTGCATTTAGTAAGTTTCACCTGTACCCTTCTAAGATGCACCATAGGTGTGGCCCCACCAATTACCCTCCCTCCACTCAACCTCCCCGTTCCCATCCCCTCCCTTGTCCCTTTCCCCATATGGCACATCATTTTTTAATGTTCTCGTTAGTATCTGATCGGTGCTTTAGTCAGTATAACACAGGAAATTATTCAAAAGTCATTTAACGTAAATACAGAATTCTTAGGCCTCTCCTAGGACCCATGGTTTTGCTCTTTTTCTTTTTTAATCTCTTAACTGCTTTGACTCACTGCGCATGATGCAGTGTGAAGTCAATAAAGACATAGTAAAAAAGGAAGTAGCTGCATAGCTTAGGCCCTTGTTTTGCTCAGAACATATTAAAAATAGGAATACACCTTCTAGGAACCTCTCCTAGGTGACAGAATGAGACAAATAATCATTCGATCAAAGGAAACAATCAAGGGCAGCGCCTATGGCTCAGCGAGTAGGGCTCCAGCCCCATATACCGAGGGTGGCGGGTTCAAACCCAGCCCTGGCTGAACGGCAAAACAAAAAAATAGCCGGGCGTTGCGGCGGGCGCCTATAGTCCCAGCTACTCGGGAGGCTGGGGCAAGAGAATCACCTGAGCCCAGGAGTTGGAGTTTGCTGTGAGCTGTATGACGCCATGGCACTCTACCGAGGGCGATAAAGTGAGACTCTGTCTCTACAAAAAAAAAAGAAAGGAAACAATCAGATGCTAAATTTTTTTGTACAAGAACATTTGTCATAATTAGGAAACAAACTATGTCCAATAACAGAGCAGTCTATATAAAGATTGACAAAGCCATAGGAAGGGATACTATACATCCACTAAAAAGTTTAACATTCTAAGGAAATTGTCACAGTATGGTAAGTGGAAAATGTAGGATATTCGTATGCTTATGATAGGAGTGTGAGTAAAACACCCACTCTGAAGAGCAATATGGTAGCATTTAGAAAAATTTACAATGTCTGTCCCCAAGGCTCAAGTTTTCCCTTCCTAGAAGTAGACTACAGATAAACTCAGTGTTTGCAGGAGAAGACTTATATAAGCAGGTGTACAGTGATGTTACATTAACCACAAACTAGAAACAACCTAAATGTCCATCAGTAGGAGAATGGATAAAATACATATAGACTGTGATATATGTACTATTTAGTAAGTTCTACTAAAGGAAGTACAGCTACACATTTCAAACTGGATAAATCATAAAAACAAATATTAAAAGTCATGTTGCAAACGATTTACACAGTACTTAGAGCATGATATCATATATAAGGAGCAGATTATATAACAATATGGTTTAAAAACATGGAAATACTCTCAAAAATGTCAGTGCCATGAAAAACCAAGGAAGGCAGAGGAGCTTTCCAGAATAACAGGGACTAAAGAGATGTGATAACGAAATGCAGTGTGGTATCTTGGCCTTAGATACTGGACTGAGGGAAAAGAAGATTATATAGACAGTATTAGGACAGTGGATAGAGTGTGTGTGTGGACTGTAGCTTAGACAGTGATAATTATACGTATAAATTGTGTGAGGCTGAGTGCTGCACTGTGGCTAGGTAGGTAAGTGAATGTCCTTCCTCGTAGCAAACAGGGATGGTCCACAATTGAATCTAAGTGGAGACCGTCTGGGAGTTCTTTGTAGTATTTTCTGGGTTTTCTCATGAGTTTGAAATTACAATAGAACCTCCATTGTGGACCACCTATCTACATTTACCACCTCCTTAAGTTGACCTAATTTCTTTTTTTTTGTTTTTTTTTGAGACAGAGTCTTACCATGTCACCCTCAGTAGAGTGCCATGGCATCACAGCTCATAGCAACCTCAGCATCGGTATATGTAGCCAGCGCCCACTGAGCTACAGGCACTGCCAAGTTGACCTAATTTTCATAGACCGCATATTCACCACATGTACTAAGTATAAGTTCCTTACATTGACCACCTCTGTATGTTGACCAGTTTGGTACAGTCCCTTGGGTGGTCAACTTATAGAGATTCTACTATATATCAAAATTTAACTCCCATCCATAATCCTAGCACTCTGGGAGGCCAAGGCAGGTGGATTGCTTAAGCTCATGAGTTCGAGACCAGCCTGAGCAAGAGTGAGAACTCATCTCTAAAAATAGCGGGGCTTGTGGCAGGTACCTGTAGTACCTGTTGCTCAGGAGGCTGAGGCAACTGAATTACTCAAGCCTAGGAGTTTAGGGTTGCTGTGAGCTATGAAGCCATGGCACTCTACTCAGATTGACAAAGTGAAACTCTGTCTCAAAAAAAAGAAATTTAAATGACCAACAAGGCCCTGAAGATACTATGTGCTATTCATAGACACATGAAATACAAACAGCAACTTGTGGAAATGCCCTCCTCTGATTTCAAAGTGGAGAGGCTTGTGGTCAGGGACACCGGTGGCCGAGCCTTCAGCTATGACAAATGTATAAGAAAGGCCCAGCTGTGAGCTGTGATGGCATGGAGCTCTACCAAGGGCAACAAAATGAGACTCTGTCTCTAAAAAAAAGTATGGAAATGAAAACATCAAAATATTTACCCCACCAGGCAGCATTGATGGTATAGTAGTGAGTATGTCTGCCTTCCAAAATATTTACCCAGTAGTGTATAGAATTATAAGTAATTTTTTTTTTTTTTTTGAGACAGAGCCTCAAGCTGTCGCCCTGGATAGAGTGCTGTAGCATCACAGCTCACAGCAACCTCCAATTCCTGGGCTCAAGCGAGTCTCTTGCCTCTGCCTCCCAAGCAGCTGGGACTACAGGCGCCCACCACAACGCCCGGCCATTTTTTGGTTGCAGCCGTCATTGTTGTTTGGCGGGCCCGGGCTGGATTTGAACCCGCCAGCTCAGGTGTACATGGCTGGCGCCCTAGCCCGTTGAGCCACAGGTGCTGAGCCAATTTTTTTATAATATCTCTTCTAAATTCTCTATGTTGAACATGTATGAATTTTGTTATCAGACTAGGAAAAATCAAGCAAAACTTGAAGGTGGGGAGAAGCCTCACAGCTTTTTGGGGCACTATCTCAGAGTAGCCAAGTGGCAGGTGCAGCCTGTGCCTAGCCCTGCCTGCCACCCTCTCAACCCTGCACTGGCTGTGTCAGGTGCCACCTTGCCAGGTTGTATGTTCCTTGCAGATTGGCTTCACCACAGACCCAAGGATGGCCCGCTCTTCTCCCTACCCCACTGATGTAGCCCGCGTGGTGAACGCTCCCATTTTCCACGTGAACTCAGATGACCCCGAAGCTGTCATGTACGTGTGCAAGGTGGCAGCCGAGTGGAGAAGCACCTTCCACAAGGACGTGGTTGTTGATTTGGTGAGTGACTTCAGGGACAGCACGTTCTGAGCTAAGCATCTAGCCCACTCCTCTTGGCCTCTGTACCCTTGTGTCCCAAGGAGCAGAGCTTGGCTTGATGAGTCACCTCAGGGATCTCTAGTGGTGGGCCTCACAAAAGTTGTTTTTTTTAACCTCAAGTAGGTTTTTTTTAACCTACATGTACCGAGTGCTTTCCAGACAGGGGCTGTGGTGGTGAAGAGGGCTATTTCTGGGCTTTCCTGGTACAGTGATAGGACTGCTTTGTGAATGGTTTGTGTTCTTAAATCACTCTCATTCTACATGATTTGATAGGCAAAGCAACTCTGCTGTGTGAAGGAGAGATAGGATCCTAATTCTAGTGATGCTCTAGTGAGGCAGAGCAGGCATGCAGTGTGTTGCCATCACTTAGAAAGATGAGGCAGGTGCCCCAGTATCACTGCTTCCTGAAGGGCTGGCCATGGTCTCTGATGTCCTCTCTCATGGCTCTGACCAGGTGTGTTACCGTCGCAATGGCCACAACGAGATGGACGAGCCCATGTTCACACAGCCACTCATGTACAAGCAGATCCGCAAGCAGAAGCCAGTGCTACAGAAGTATGCTGAGCTGCTGGTGTCCCAGGGAGTGGTCAACCAGCCGGAGTACGAGGTGCGTCCTTGCCCTCTGTCCCACAGCCTTCTTGGAGCTGGAGAGCACCAGGAAAGGCCAGCCCACAGGGCTCATTCTCACTTGTGCTGTTATGAAGACCCAAGTGAAAGTGTGAAATATTTACAGCTGCAGCATTTCAATATATAACCTTTTGGGAATGTCTGGGCTATGTTTTGTGAAAACAGCCTTGAGCAGTGTTTTGGAGAAAAGAAGGGCATATTTTGGAGATGAGGTAGTGGCGACTTAATAGGTTTTCTCAACTGACACCAACTGAGCCAGGGGTGAGAGGTAGGTGGATAGACGTTCAACCTTGGTAATGGGACTGGTATAATCTGGATGGTAAGGGCTAGTTGGTTGTGAGGGGTGCCCCATAGAAGGGAGAGGAGAGTGGGGAGCATGAGGAGCCATGTCTGAAGCACAGAAACTAGAGGGCCCAGATCAGGACAAATGATGGGGATGGAGCCATGTTAGGAACCATGAAAACTGGGCGAGTTCTCAAGGAAAAATACTGGGATGGGGAACCTCAAACTCTGAGCTGGATCTCCACCCAACAAATATGGAGAAGAACCAGTAGAACCTCTGTGAGGTTCCACTGAAGGAAATGGTCAAACTGGTCAACTGGTCAACATAAGTAACTAGGCCTGCTGTATTGATACGTACTTATGGTGCACGTTCCGTCTGTGAAAGTTAGGTCAACGTATGGAGGTGTTCAGCTATGGGGACCCTACTGTTTCCAGAGTGCAAAGAATGATGTTCTGCAGTCTTCTCAGAAATCTTAGAAAGATTACATACATTGGGGAGGAATAGACCAAGAGGCTGGCAGAGTCTGAGATGTGCACTCAGGAATGCACATCTGTGAGGTGCAAGTGGCCGCACACACGACGTCCGGGGTGCGGGTGGATGTGCACAATGGTTGTGTACTATGCCTGTACTACTGCGTTGTACCAACCCTCCAGGAGGAAATTTCCAAGTACGATAAGATCTGTGAGGAAGCTTTTGCCAGATCCAAAGATGAGAAGATCTTGCACATCAAGCACTGGCTTGACTCCCCGTGGCCTGGTGAGTGAGGAAACAGCACCACAAATAAGCTCCTCTGTGAATCTCATGAAACTATGAATTCCCTTTACGGAAAAAGACTCAAGCCCCTCCTTCTGCCCCACCATGTCAGCAGGGGCCCCTGTGGACCCTTGAATCAGACCCCCAGACTAGTACTTTCTGGGAACACAGTCTAGGCTGTACTCTCACTCTGATTCTCCCCCAAATCACCTTCTGCCACAGTTTAGTCCCTGGAAAAATACAGCCATTTCTCTGTAGTATCTCCTTCTCTGAAGCAGGTGCTTGCTTCAGCTGTTCTTGCTCTCCTAGGCTTCTTCACCTTGGATGGGCAGCCCAGGAGCATGTCCTGCCCCTCCACTGGCCTGACAGAGGATGTTCTGACACACATTGGGAATGTGGCCAGCTCTGTGCCTGTGGAGAACTTTACCATTCATGGAGGTAACAAGCTTGTGCTGAACTGGAAACGTTGGGGGTACAGCCAGTGGCGACTACTTTCCAGGACTATGCTTGGCCCATCTTGTTTCCTGCAGAGACTCACTCCCTGCCCTGCTTAAAGGCCATGGGGTGATTGGGTGGGGCCACCTCTCACCTCCTTATGGTCCTACATTTGCTCAGTGGCAAAGAGGGGACTAAGGTCACAGCTTTTCCATCCATTTGCGATCCAGGAAACAATAGGTGAGGAAGGTTACTCTTCCCATCAGCACACTGGGAAGTGAGGCAGCCACGCACAGGCCTGGGCCTGCAGCAGCTGAGAGCTATGTTTGTTCAGGATTGAGTCGGATCTTAAAAACCCGTGGGGAGCTGGTAAAGAACCGGACTGTGGACTGGGCTCTGGCAGAGTACATGGCGTTCGGCTCACTCCTGAAGGAGGGCATCCACATCCGGCTGAGCGGCCAGGACGTGGAGCGCGGCACATTCAGGTAACACTGCGGTTTTGTTGTCCTTCAAAGAGTAGGAGATAGGAAGGGAAGGCCTTTGGTGTTTATTTTCTAGAAGACAGTTATTAAGTCCCATTTGTCTCAGGCTAAAAGTACCTCTCTTATTTTGAGCACTTCTTTTAAGACCTGGGTAGTGCTAAACTCTGCCGCTGCCTGGTGGGAAGTCCAGGTCTCAGCAGGGGAGATCTCTGCACTCCATGTGGGTCCCCAGCGCATTCGCTGTCAGGTCAGGTCCTGGTTATTATCTCTGTTGTCCTGCTTCAGCCACCGCCACCACGTGCTCCATGACCAGAACGTGGACAAGAGAACCTGCATCCCCATGAACCACTTGTGGCCCAATCAGGCCCCCTACACTGTGTGCAACAGCTCACTGTCTGAGTATGGTGTGCTGGGTGAGTGCCCAGAGCCCATGCCGCCAGGCTCCCCCACCCCGCCCCCGACCCCGCCTGCCCACTGACTGGTGTCCTGGATATGGTTTTCTCCTTCCTTCATCCCTTATAGGCTTTGAGCTGGGCTTTGCCATGGCCAGTCCTAATGCCCTGGTCCTCTGGGAAGCCCAGTTTGGTGATTTCCACAACACTGCCCAGTGCATCATCGACCAGTTCATCTGCCCAGGACAAGCCAAGTGGGTGCGGCAGAATGGCATCGTACTGCTGCTGCCCCACGGCATGGAGGGCATGGTGAGCCCCTGGGAGACCTAGGACTTAGGCCAGATTAGGACCCTCACTGCAAAGACTGGTACCGGAGCCAGTGGCTTACACCAGACTTCTAGACTCTGGATGTGGCCAGCATGCCCATATGTGCCCCACTCCCTAACCCCCGCTGTGGATGAGAAGCAGGCGGTGCTGATGCGGACCGTCCAGATGCACAGTGTCACAGACAGTCAGCACCTGCTGCCAGCAGCTCAGCCTGCTCGACTCCCTCACATCCCCCACACTGTTTGCAGTTGTTCCCTACAGAGGACTCAGTGTGGCACAATCTTAAAGCTCTGGTGTGGAATGAGGAGCCAAGTGCTTTACTGGTGGGAAGGGGAAAGAATTGAATCCTGCCATTAGGAAAAAAGATAACCAGAAGTGAGTGAGTCAGTTAAGGAGGAGCAGCAAATGTCAGCATGCAAGAGCTCCCAAACGGTAACCTGTGTGTCTGGTTCCAGGGTCCAGAACACTCCTCCGCCCGCCCAGAGCGATTCCTGCAGATGTGCAATGATGACCCAGACATCCTACCGGTGAGTAGAACAGGCCATGCCCGTCTGGCGGGAACCCTGGGGAGAAACTCCCTCCTCCAGACATCCTGAGGTGTCACACAGACCTTGGTCCTGCCCCTTGCTTCAGCTCAATTACTAGAAGCTCAATTGGCTGATATGTGTGACCCTGTAACTGCTGATCTCCCTGAAATGAGAGACTTCTCAGAGCACAGAAGAAAGTGCAGGGTTCTGGCTCAGCGCCTGTGGCTCAACGGGCTAAGGCGCCAGCCACGTACACCTGAGCTGGCGGGTTCGAATCCAGCCCGGGCCCGCCAAACAACAATGACGGCTTCAACCAAAAAATGGCCGGGCATTGTGGCCGGTGCCTGTA
>CAUYRH010142976.1:0-34402 GCA_963574655.1 Perodicticus potto | reverse complement strand
ATCATGCTCATGTAAAGCCTCTTCTGCAAAAGAGACCTAAACCAGATGAGAATTTTTAATCATTCAGCATATGGGGACCAACATGCGATGGCCTTGACCGGATAGTTGAGTGCTGTGACCTGCGAGAAATGCATGTGGGCGACTGGATGCTCATTGAAAAGTATGGGTGCATACACTGCAGCTGCTGCTTCTACTTTCAATGGATTCTAGAGGCCAACTATCTACTATGTGATGTCAGGACCAATGTGGCAACTCGTGCAGCAAATCCAGAACCCCGACGACCTACCCGAAGTAGAAGAGCAGGATGTTGGCACCCTGCCTGTGTCTTGTGCTTGGGAAAGTGGAATGAAACATCACCCAGCAACTTGTGCTTCACCTAGTATTCATGTGTAGATACCATTCTGTAGCTGTTAACTGCGAGTATGCAGCAATATGTAAGATAGGAGATGGGGTCACATTTATCTGTGTTCCAATGGAAACAATTTGAATATTTGTTTTATATGGATTTTTACTTACTTTTCAGACATGCTATGAAAGAGCACCCCTCCGCTGCTCAGCAAGCATTTGTAGCTTGTACAGTGGCAGAATGGGCCAAAAGCTTAGTGTTGTGACCTGTTTTAAGAGTAAAGTATCTTGAAATAAAAAAAAAAGAAAATGTGGATACAATTTACCAAATGGAACTGGCTGAACTGCAGAATTGTGACTCTCTGAAAAATGCATTCAAGTCAAGCAGCCTTCCTAATTTCTATGCATCTCTCCCCTCTGAGACATATCCTAATCTCAGGAACCATGCACTCAAAATGGGAACCATCTTTGGCAGCACTTATGTCTGTGAACAGACTTTTTCCAGAATGAAACATCTGAAATCTCCAACCAAATCTAGACTAACGGATGCACACTTGCATCACTTGTTACAACTAGCAGTGACAAATATGGAACTGGACATGGACCATCTCAGTGGCCAAAAACAGGCCCATAGTTCCCATTGAAATACTGGTAAGTTTGCTGATTTAACTTTATTTGTTCTTCATTTTAAATATTGTATTTGTTCCCGTTTTGTTTTTTTACCACAAAATAAGATATGTGGGCTCGGCACCTGTGGCTCAACAGGCTAAGGTGCCAGCCACATACACCTGAGCTGGCGGGTTCGAATCTAGCCTGGGCCCGCCAAACAATAACAGCTGCAACCAAAAAAAAAAAAAAAAAGATATGTGCAGTGTGCACAGGAATTTGTTCATAGTTTTTTTTTTTTTTTTAACTATAGTCCGGCCCGCCAACGGTCTGAGGGACCGTGAACTGGCCCCCTGTTTAAAAAGTTTGAGGACCCCTGCTCCTATCCCTAAAGTGAAGAATCTGAAGAAACAGGCCTTGTTAAGCCCCGCCCCCCAGTTTCATTATAGCACACCCTTTTGTCCTCCAATCATATTTCTCCATGACTGTTCAGTCTTCATCAAAGTTAACAAAAATAAATACACACATTTCTCTGCTCTATGGGTTTGTACTTGTGAAGGTTCCATGTCACATAAAACTTGTATTAAATGAATTTGTATGCTGTTAATCTGTAAGGTAAGAAAAAAGATACCATAGCTGACCCTTAAACAACATGGGTTTGAAGTGCACGGGTCCATTTACACGTAAGTTTTTTTCATTAAAGTCAGACTGAAGGCCAGCTGCAGTGGCTTATGCTGGATTATTCCAGCATGTTGGGAGGCTGAAGCAGGAAGATCATTTGCAGTCAGGAGTTCAAGACCAGCCACGGCAAAATAGCAAGATTCTGTCTCTATCAAAAAAAAAAAATTTAGTCATGTATGGAGGTATGACTGTAGACCCAGCTACTCAGGAAGCTGAGGCAAGAGACGGCTTGAGCCCTGGTGTTGGAGGTTGTGGTGAGCTGTGATCATGCCACTGCATTCCACACTGGGTGACAGAACAAGACCCTACTTCTGAAAACAAAACAAAAAAATAATAAAAGACTGGACACATGACTCCCTTGATTCCCCTTCTACCTCTGCCAGCCCGAGACAGCAAGGTCAAGCTTTCCTCCTCCTCAGCCTACTCAGCGTGGTAACAATGATGATCTACTCACACTTAATAAATAATCAATTTATTTCCCTTTCTTAGGATTTTGTTAATGACATTCTTTTCTCTAGTTTACTTTATCATAAGAATACAGTATATGATACATGTAAGTACAAAACATGTTAACTGACTGTCTATGCATTGGTGAGGCTTCTGTTCAACAGTACACTATTAATAGTTAAGTTTTGGGGGATCAGAAGTAATACTTGGATTTTGGACTGCAGATGGGGTCAATACCCCATCCCCAATTGTTCAAGGGTCTGCTGTGCTTTTTCCCTTACAAAACTGTGCTTTTCTCCCTTTGAGATCTGGTTCCTGCTAACATCTTCAGATTCACCACATTCCAGCCACACAGGCTTTTTTCCAGTTGCTTCAAACATGCCAAGTTCCTCATTTCCTGAGAACCTTGAACATGTAGTTCCTTCTGCATACAAATTTCTTCCCCACTCCTTACTCATATTTGTACTCTCTTTCTTATCCTCAAAAGTCACCACATCAGGTAATTCCTGTTCCTTCTACATCCTTTGACCAATCTAAACTACATCCCTGTGATAATGCTGATTATTGCCTCTTCCCACTAGACTAAACTCCCTCTCTCCCTCTCCTTGGCTTTGTCTGTATATGTGCACAAATATATACATATGTATGTACACACGTGTATGTGCATATATATTTTTAAATGGATACTTATTATATATCTGTAACCATCAGAGTGCCTGGCATATAGTGAGCAATCAATAAAAGACTGTAGTCTTCAAAGTACCTTTCCTAATAGCCCCAAGACATTGAGACATCCCTTTCTGTTCCAAAATGCACTTGGATATACTCTCACTAAAGCAACTATCTTACTATTTTTCTCTCTGTCTCTTACTTCTAGACTTCCAGGTTCTTAAAAGGAAGAATCTGTCCAACTTTGAATCCCCAGTATTTAAAAGGAACAAGTGCACACTGATCTAGATAGAAATTCATTTTTTTTTTTTTGTAGAGACAATCTCACTTTATCGCCCTTGGTAGAGTGCCGTGGAGTCACACAGCTCACAGCAACCTCCAACTCCTGGGCTTAGGCGATTCTCTTGCCTCAGCCTCCCAAGTAGCTGGGACTACAGGCGCCCGCCATAACGCCCAGCTCTTTTTTCTGTTTTTTTTGCAGTTTGGCTGAGGCCAGGTTTGAACCTGCCACCTTCGGTATGTGGGGCTGGCACCCTACTTGATGAGTCACAGGTGCCACCCAATAGAAATTCATTTTTAAAGAACCTGATTTTTGTTAAATCTACTAAATGTAGAATATAAATGTCTTAATATAATAACTAAGAAAATGTGGTGAAGGCTATATTAACCAGTTTGATGGAAGTATTTCAAATTGTACATAAAACCCAATTATGGGGTATAGCACATTGTACCCCATAATTGCATTAATGTACACAGCTACGATTTAATAGTAATAAAAAAAATAAGGTCCAAAAAAAAAAAAAAAAAAGAACTTGATTTTTATTTGGGTAACTTTTACAGATATCAGTATAAATGGTGTAGTTTTACTTTGATGCTTCAAATAGCTAATCAGAAACATAAGCCAAATCACCTACAGCATCTCCAAAGAGCCTGCTCTCACTTTCCATAACACACACTTCCTACATGCAGGTATAAGGAAATCCAATTAAAATCTGAAAGGAAAACACACATGGCTAAAGTTAGGACACAAAAAGTGATATCCCAAAGCGTGGCACCTGGTGTGCTGAGCACTGGGAACTGAAGGACACTAGGAAGGCCTCGGAATCGAGCTGTCTCTGGCCTTCTCCTGCCCTCTTCTTCCCCAGTGCAACTCACAGAAACCAGAATCCCTTCCCCAAGGCAGGTCATACACGTAACACTAGACTCTTCTTTCCCAAAGCCAGGCATAAAATCTAAAAAAGGTCACTCTCACCCTCTCCACCCTAATTCCGGAAAGGTCCTGCCCCACACCCAGGAGGAAAGAATGCCACACAGAGAGGCCAAGAAGAGTCTGAACGGGCAGCTTGCTGGGTTTTCCCCTCAGTCCATCAACCATTACATCACACCATTTTATCCAATCACATTCTACTCCACTGTCCATTTTTCAATGAACTTAAACATAAAGACAGATAGTTTTCCTTGGGTCTTCATTTCTGAAGGCTCCTGTGTCACATAAAACTCTGAGCAAATATATTTGTTATGCTTTTCTCCTGTTGACATGTCTTTTGTTATAGGAGAGTTGGCTGTGACCCTAATCATGGGGAGCAAAGGTATCAAAGTATCACACTTTCCTACCCTTACTCTACTCCCTTTCCATATTTTTGTGCAAACATATTTTCCCATTGTGATCTGCTCTGGCCTAGAGATTGACTAAATCAATTCCTGATTTACTAATGTAAATAGTAAATCTTTTGGAATAAATAGAAAATTAAAAAAAAAAAGAAAATTAAAATCAAAATTAATTACAGACACCTCCACCAATAGGCACTGCTATAATCTGGATGTCTGTCTCCTCCAATGTCATGTTGAAATTTGAACCCTAGTGCTGGGGGCGGGTCACCCTAATAGGAGGTGTTTGGGTCATGAAGGCAGAACCCTCTTAAATAGATAAATGCCCTCCATTAGAGGTGAGTTCTCACTATTAGTTCCCAGAAAGAGCTGGTTGTTAAGAAGAGCCTAGCACCCCCTCCCCTTTTCCTTCTCTCTCATTGGGAGATTTTTGCACATATTGGTTCCCCTTGCCTTCTGCCTGCAGTGGAAGCAGCCCGAGGACCTCATCAGATGCAGATACCTAATCTTGAACTTTCCAGCCATCAGAATCATGAGTCAAAGAAACTTTCGTTATAACTGTCCAGCCTCAAAAAAACTACAATGAGGTATCATCTCAACCTACGTTGCTAAAAACACTGGAATTAGAATGGCTATTATCAAGAAGTCAAAAATAAATGCTGGCAAGGATGTGGTGAAAAGAGAACACTTACACACTGCTGGTGGGAATGTAAATTAGTACAGCCATTATGAATAACAGTATGAAGTTTCTCAAAAACTAAAAATACAACTACTATATGATCCAGCAATAATTCCACTAAATATTTATCCAGTAATTCCATTAAAGGAAAGAAAATAAGCATATCAAAGAGGTATCTGGACTCCCACCATTAGTGCAGCATGATTTACAATAACTAAGTTATGGAACCAACATTAAGTTTCCACTAACAGATGAATAAAGATACTATTCAGCCATAAAAAAGGATGAGATCCTATGGCAACATGATATGTCTACAGGATATTAATGATAAGTAAAAATAAGCCAGGCACAGAAAGATAAAAACCTCATGATCCTCACTCACATGTGGGAGCTCAGAGAGTTAAGCTCACAGAAGTAGAAAGTAGAATTGTGGTTATTAGAGGCTAGGAAGGATAGGGAAAAGTTGCTTAAGATTAAAAAAAATATGTTTAGATAAAAGGAATAAGTTCTAGTGCATATACTACAGTTAACAATAATTTATTGCATGTCTTCATATAGTGATTAAGAAAATGCCATGAAGGCTATCTCTAACAGTATGATCAAAATATTTCTGATTGTATATGAAGTAAGCACATTGTGCCCCATGATTGCACCAATGTACACAATTATGATTTAATGAAATTATTAAAGAAAAAAGAATAATTTACTGCATATTTTTAAACACCTAGAAGAGAGAACTTTGAATGTTCCTAACCCAATAATAAATGTGATAGATATGCTAATTACCTGATTTGATCATTACACAGTCTATATTTACATATTGAAATACAACTCTATAGCATATTCACAATTATGTGTCAATTTAAAAAATATGAGTGATAAGAGAAAAAATAATCCAGCCTCAATTATTCCTTTATATAATAGAACATAAAACAGAATAATATGCGTACTCGTACCCTGCCGAAAGACACCCCATGAAAACAGATTTCATATTTTCAACTAAAGACTTAAAGACCCAGAGTTCAAACCACTTTTTGGCAAAAACCAAGTTCTATTCAATAACATATTGTGTTATATACAGAATGCTTTCTCTGGATGTTTCATGTTTTTATTTCATGTACTGAATAGACTATTAACCGAAGCATCTTTCCTCTTAAATCAATTCACCCACTGGTAACACTAGAAAAGAGTTCCTAAAGAGTTTTATGCTCTGAATAAAAAACAAAGATGTGTATGAAAAAGGCAGTTTCAGACACGACTCCACAATGCTGCAGAAATACAAAAGTTTAACATAATACTGTAAAAACGTTCAGAACTAACTATAATAGCAGTACAAATTTTCCTCCAGTTTAAATGTAAACTCAAATTTGAGGGTGTCTCTTCCCTTTCTTGCAAATGTTGAAAGGGTATTTTTGAAAAGTCTTGTTTAATTAAGCCATTTTGTTTCCATCCTGTATCCTCAGCCACAGGAAGACTCAATAATACTCTGCAGTTAAGAAAAAAATCTTATCATCAGCAGAAACAAATTAAGCAAATGTATTAATTAAAAAGATCAATTCTACATATCTGTAGTAATAGAGGTTAACAAAAAATTTAAGTGGGGAGAAGTATCTAAGATACAATCTAGAGTCTTTGTATTTCGATGTTGTTACTACTTTTCTGTTTTGCAAGGACTAGCATGTGTTTAGCTATATTTCACAGGGGAACGTGTTAAAGCAATTTGAAGTAGCAAATGAGACACTACTGGAATTTTTGTGACATACATCACCTACTTTTGAAAAATTATAAAATACCAAAAATAGTTCCGCTCATTACCCTAACCTTGCTGCTCAAGAGAACAAAAGGAGGATAGAGAAGAGGAACCTGAAAATGAGTTGTCATTTTGTCAGCTGACAGAAGAACAACTGACTACCATAACAATGCCCCATTTCTGCACCTGCCCCCGTCTTCCTTTCTGGCAAGCATCAACAACTCCACTTTCTAAGCCAGAACTCGCTGGCAGAAAAAAAATTAAATTCTTTCCTTTTCCAGCAGATCCATAAGACATGCAGATTCTGTTTGCAGAGTTAACACTTTACTTCCTAAAGGTATTACACTGTTATTTCTGGAAATGCTTAAAAATAAGTCAATTATACTCACAGGATTTTATAAATTTTCACTTAAAAGGGGTAAAATTTTCTGATAAATAACATTTGAATAACATCTGAACATGAACTGTGACAGGAATATTAATGGTATCAAAAATATACTTAAAATAATCTTTTTTTTTAGAGGCAGACATGAGATATTTACAGAGGAAACAACATGACATACGTAATCTGCTTTTAAAATAAGGCAGTGAGGGCGGCACCTATGGCTCAGTGAGTAGGGCACTGGCACCCTATACATAAAGCTCTGTAAATTAAGGTTATTGTGTGTGGTGGGTTCAAACCCGGCCCCAGCCAACTGCAACAAAAAGCAGCTGGGCATTGTGGCAAGTACCTGTAGTCCCAGCCTCTCTTAGGCAAGAGAACTGCCTAAGCCCAGGAGCTGGAGGTTGCTGTGAGATATGACACCACAGCACTCTCCTGAGGGCAACAAAATGAGACTCTGTCTCAAAAAAAATTTAAAAATTAAAAAAAAGGCAGTGAGAGGGCATAGGCTGGGACCCACACACCCTGAGAGCAGCCATGTGTTGACTGTCAAAGAGGGATGATGGGGACGTGGAGGTTCATTATACTATTTATTCTATTTCTGTACATATTTGAAAACTTCTACAATAAAAAAGGGAGATAAAGCTTAATTCTTTTAACTGCCTGCTAGATCAAAGAAAATATTTCACCTAGTCACTGTTCAAATTTATTCAAAGACCTGTCAATCTCAATTAAAAGACTGAAAAAGTATATTACCTGTCATATTAAACCCCACATTAATCTCTTTAAAGACTGTAAACCACTGATCCTTGAAGAAGTTTCTCTCCTTCTGTTCTTCTCTCTCTCTCTCTCAGTTTCACTACAACCACCGCTCCTGGAGTTTTAATAGTCAAGTGGGATCTTTTCCAAGAAACTTGTATGTTCACAGGACAGAGCACAGAATCCCACAGGTTTAGTTAGTGGTACATGCTTGCAAGCATGCCAAAGGTCCTTCCTCTGGGTACCAGTCTACTGCTTGTCTCTCCTGCAACCTCTACCTCCCACACATTGGATGTGCTAGCCCTTGGGATCAACTCAGGGTACTGTCACTATTGACCTTCTTAGAGAATAGACATTTGGTCTTATTTTGAGATTTTTTTGGGGGGGGGAGACAGAGTCTCATTTTGTTACCTTGGTAGAGTACCATGGCATCACGGCTCACAGCAACCTCAAACTCTTGAGGATCAAGAGATCCTCTTGCCTCAGCCTCCCAAGTAGCTGGGATTACAGGTGTCTGCCACAATATCCAGCTATTTTTGGAGACAGGGTCACACTCTTGCTCAGGCTAGTCTCAAACCCGTGAACACAGGCAATCTACCCACCTTTGCCTCCCAGAGTGCTAGGATTATAGGCATGAGCCACTGCGCCCAGTTGAAACTTTTTTAATTTCAAGATTTTTCAAAAATTATTTTAATTTTACTACTGCACATTTGGTAATAAACTGTTTCTGCAACCAAAGTTTGAGTTCTGAAGATACATTTCTCATAAAAACAACCAATTAATATTTGCATGTGAACAATTACCTTAATTCACAGAGCTTTACAAGTGTTTTCATTAAAGAAAGAGATAGACTATGGCCAATCAAAAAATGGAATTAGGAGTACCATCAATAAGAATTCTAATTAGCATGAATTCATAGTTACATAGACCTCAAAATTTACTCTATGTTTATCATATAGCCAGAATTGTTATCATTTCATTTATTCTCACAAAAGTCCTATGAGTAACCAGTACTATTATTATTCCCATGTTAGAGATGAGCAAGTACACTCAGAGGTTAAGTCACTTGCCCAAGGACATACAGTTGTAATGACTCAGCCAGTCTGCTGAACTTCTTTTCAGTAGCCTGTGTGATACCCTTCCTTTAACTGTTGTAGCAGACTCACCCCTCCATATTTATTAAGTAGAGGAAACAGCTCTATAACCTAGGGAGGTTTAGACTTGATTTAATAAGTACAAAACAGAGAAACTGAATAATGGAAAACAAGTCACTTAACCTGTTTGACATGTCTGTGTAGTAATAGTAGCTTAGTCTTACACAGCACTTCCACGTACACACCAGGCCCTGCTGTAAGTCCTTTATGTGTATTAACACAATCCTCACTGCCAATTTAAGGATGGAAGTCCCATTATCATCTTCATTTTTCGGAGAGGAAAGGAAGGTTCAAAGAGGTTAAATTACGCCCAAGTTAGCATTTCAGCACTCCCAGCCTGGCTCCAGATTCCATGTACTTAGTCACCTGCTAGCCTAATACCTACACATATACTTAACCTGAAATATGTAGCTTAAGGATTAAGCCTTGTATAAACCCTAAATAGAAGCAAAGTTACTATTGTCACCTACACTATTTTTCTAGGTATATTTTATAGTCTAGTCTTCAGTATCAAAATTATGAAAATCGTAAGGATCAACATTAATTTACTAAAATGGACACTGTTCTTTTCTATCTTTATCACCATGTAGGATTTTTTTTTTTTTTTAAGATAGAGTCTCAATCTCTTGCCAGAGCCAGAATGCAGTGACATCATCATAGCCTAGTGCAACCTCAACTCCTAGACTCAAATAATCCTCTTGTCTTAGTCTCCCAAGTATCTGGAACTGTAGGTACTACCACACCTAGCTAATTTTTCTATTTTTAGTAGAGACAGGGTCTCACTCCTGCTTAGGCTCTAGACCTCAAACGGTCTTCCTACCTTGGCCTGCCAGAGTGCTACAATTACACTTACGAGCCACCATGCCCAGCCAACCACAGAGGGAATTCTTAATACATTAACATGTATTAAGAGAAAATTAAAGCAAATGTCACTCTAAACTCAGGATTTTGACTTATCATATTAATAACATCTCTGGGGATAATCAACTCTAATGAACTTATGTAAATTACTGTAGAATCAACTGGAAAATTCTTAAATATGAAAAGCAGAGAAAGAGTATGGTTATTCTATGAACACTGTCCTTTGCTGCATGTAGTTAATATACATTCCCAGCACTATTTTAAAATACAAAGGAGGCTTGGTGCCTGTGGCTCAAGGGGTTAAGGCACCAGCCACATACACCTGAGCTGGCGGGTTCAAATCCAGCCTGAGCCCGCCAAACAACAAGGACGGCTGCAACCAAAAAATAGCCAGGCATTGTGGTGGGTGCCTATAGTCCCAGCTACTTGGGAGGCGGAGGCAGGAGAATCGCTTAAGCCCAGGAGTTGGAGGTTGCTGTGAGCTGTGTCACCCAGGGTGACAGCTTGAGGCTCTTTCTCAAAAAAGAAAAAAAAAAAACTAAGGAGAGGGCGGCACCTGTGGCTCAAGGAGCAGGGTGCCGGCCCCATATACTGGGGGTGGCGGGTTCAAGCCCGGCCCTGGCCAAAACTGCAAAAAACAAAAAACAAAGGAGAATCTCTGTTCCTGATAAAGGTCTCTAACTGAAAGACAGTAAGTCCAGTGGTTAAGTATTCAAAGGTGTAAAGATGCTCCCATCTCTAGAACCTGAGCACACACAAATCTTAAAGCAAGTTAGAACTCCACGTGACTCTTGATCAGCACAAATAAAAGTTACACCCAGAAAATGTAGAGACTGCAAAATAAACAGCTTATTTCCTCTCTCCCGTCCACAAGCGCTGAGGGCCCATTGTGTGCCAAGAGGTGCAACAGCTGTAAAGATGAAAACATTGCTGAACTCTTCCTTATTCTTCTTTACATCCTGAGCACTGGGCAGGGAAGATGACAAGACCAGGAAATGCAGGTCTTCATTAAATGAACCACCAGATTTCAAGACATGAAGAAGCTGTCTGGGGGAAAGGAGGCTCTCCTAGACAGACAAAAGTGAGACTAAGCACTCCAAGAAAAGGACGCACTGTCCCAATAGGTGGCCATCAAGCTCTGAAGGTGAACACTCAACTCAGGCATTATCAGATACATAATTCTGGATGCCTTGCATACATTTATTTCAGTCCACTCTGGGCATATGGTCGTCACCAAACGTTATTAGAAGTGAACCTATTGTCACGCTCTCCAATGTGCACAGAAATAAACATCTTCCAGCACACAGAGCACTGCCCTCAGCAAGCTGTTCCACCCAAATGCTCAAAAAATGTTTCTGGGGGAGGAAGAGGTGGGAAGTGAAGTGCCTAATCATTCAAAAGAAGTTTCTCTGGAGTTATTTGGATATTAAAAAAATAACATATTAGCTAGTGGTAAGATCCGCTAACATTTCTATCAAAATGGAGAGTACCAAGTTTCCCAGTCCTATTCAATACAACCACAAAAGAAGAATAAGATTGTGAACATAATTAGTGTTTTCCACCAAAGGTTTATTAGTACTAATTTTTCTGAATAGGGAATTAAAAATATTTATAAAATAAACATTTTTTTCTGCTATATGTTCTCTGAATCCAAAGCACATAATATTGCCATGCTAGCCCAACTGTTCTGTTCCAGAAAACAGTAATATCTTCACTCTTTATTCTTTCTAAACAAACCAAATCAGCCATGGAAAAGCATAATCTTCATGTGAAGATAACTTTTGTGAAAACTATTTTTTTTTAAACCTCTTTGGGCTATTTCAGCATTAAATCTGAAGGGGAAAAAAGTATATAGTAACATAAACCTGCACACCGCAGGTCTGGAGAAGGACAGAACACATTTTTAGTTAGAGTGTAAGGCACTGCAAAATCCTCTACAGGTAATTTCTGATGCTAAGACAAGTCAATCTAAAAAAAAGAGTGAACATGAGAGAAACTAGAAGGTGAAGAAAACCTCAACAGACTCAGTCACCCCCTACAATGTTGCCACTATCCTCCAAAATCACTGGAATGGGCAAGAGCCCTCAGGACTACTGCTCTTTAATTTTAAGGTATCATTTCCAATTTTAACTGACATTTTGGTATTTCATTTCACAAAGACACAAACAGTGGAATTACAAAGAGTAGCAGGAAAAGTTTCACTGTTAAGACTTGCCCCCCAGAAAAGGAAGAGAAAAAAAAGTAGCTATCAAGGTTGTCAGACCTGCTGGCCAACAACAACGTTCAATATGACATATATTTTCTCTTTGAGCTTTATTATAGACCAATGGGAAAGACACTTTCCCCAAAACTGTCTGGTCCAAGATAAACTAAGCAAATGTTATGTACTTAAAGTTTTCAGTACAGAAAAAAAAAATTGGCCGCTTTATTCTCTTTGCTAAGTCCCTACAATGAGTGCACCTCATGCTTTTAGAGAGAGTTATGCATTTCTATTTTTTAACTCTCAAGTCCTGTAAATACCCAAAAACTTCAATGTAAAAAACCAGTACTATTCAACTTGGCCATGCAACCAGCATACAGATGGTCAGCTTCAACCCACCTCTGCCTCTAGACTGTAAAATGCTGTAAAATGCTTCTTCTGTCCTCTCATCTCCCTCTGTTCTATTCCCCCAGCTCACTGCAAATAGAAACTAAGTGGTTTTTTTCCCCCTATCTTTTTGTTTACATTTTTCTCTAATTAAACTCCTCACATTTTCTGTGAGTTTTAAAGCTCCTGCTTGGGACTTCCTCATCTAATGGCCTGCTCCACTTGTACCCTCATCCCAGGATATAGCATCTGTAGAAATAAAGTTAGCAAGGCAAGTGGATGAGGCATTGCAAACTTTACAGGTTGCAGCTTGCCCACCTTCCCGGGCCCTCTGCAGTAACCTCTGGAACCCCTTGCTGCCTTCTTCACCCACTCCTGCCACTGGTGACATGCCTAAGAATGTTCTCTAACAGGTCAACCTGCTTCAGTAACTGTGATTCCAGAGACCTGCCGCTCTCCGCTCTCTTCTGTCTGCACCTATGCTCACTCGGCAGGGTCCCATCGTCCAACGGCCATTTATCTTCTGACTGAGCCCCTGCTCTGTGTGGGGGCCTGAGCCAGTGAGGCCTACACAGATGGCTACGACAAAGGCTTTATCCTCAAGGACCTCACAGTCTACTCATGGAGGGGAAAAACACAGTGCAAATAACCACAATTTGATATGATGAATGGGACATGGGAGGTCCTAAGGGTGCTAAGCAAGCAGAATCCCAGGGAAAGCACCTGCTCTCAGGGTATAAGAGCCATGCACATTGGCTCATGTCTTTAGTACCAGCACCTTGGGAGGCTGAGGCAGAAGGATTGCTGGAGCCGATGAGCTTGAGGTGCCACACATGCTTGCCTGCATGACAGTGAGACCCTGTCTAAAAAAAGAGGGGAGGGAGTAAAGAGGGAGAGACTGTGCAGTTTTCAGAGGGGAATAAAAATGGCCTGATGAAGAAATGGATCCCGTGAAGATCTAGAGTAGACAAAAGCTGGGGCAAGATGGTGTGTCAGGTGTTTGTGGACCATGAGCTGCGAGGTGCAGGGGGCAGAGGACGGAGAGGCAGGGATGGCTTTCAGGGAAACTTTGTCTAAAATCACAAAGAGCTTGCACTTAATCCGCAAGGGCAGTTTTCCAAGATATCATAGGCATGTTAACTTAGGGTGGTATTGGTAATTTTTAAAGTTATCTGTTTACTGTTGCAATTAACTTCTATTCATATCAAGTGATATTGGTTTTCCATTTATAACAAATGTGTTTTAAAATGAATTAATTTAAAGAAAATGAACTAAAAATGGTACAGACTATACATGATGGGACAAAAATTGGGCAAGTGACTGATGTTTAGGAGACACTGGTGTAAGGACTGGGGAACCACTGCAAGAAAACAAGGAGACGGGGTGCTCTTACAGAACTTCATCCATCCAGCAAACATTCCTTGCATACTGTGCCAATCACTATTCTAGGCTGACCGGATACAGCAGAGAAAAGCCAGATAAATGTGCGTCAGGTTTGTGCTTTGACCAGAAAAAAGTATACAAGTCATACATAAAATAAAGCCAGGTAAAAAGAGAATGAAAATGATATTCAATGTCAAATGTGGAGACCTGGAAGAAGGGCAGGACAGGCAGTGAGGAGAGATGCCTGAGGTCTGGGAGGCCCATGGGCCTGCTGGTGGGAGAGCAAGGTATCCATGGGGGCCAGGGGCTGGGCTCTACAGAACCTCGCAAGCCTGGAGAAGGACTGATGCACCCCCTGTGTATCGGGAAGCCACAGAGACTCTGGCACAAGGAGGTGATACTTTATCACTGTTTGTGGGAGAGAGCAGACACAGTGAGGAGGCCACCACAGCAGTCCAGAGGGAAAACACCAGCATTCTGGGTTAGGCAGGAGCCAGGGCGATGGGAAGAAATGGTTAGATGGGAGACAGTCTGCAGGCAGCAAACTGGATATCAACTGTGAGACAAGAGAGGAATCAAGTAGCAATTTTTGTTGTTGTCTGTCCTGGCCTAAGCCCAGGATGAACAGTGGTATCAGCTAATGAAACAGAGAAGAGGTGAGGATGTAAGCCATTTAATCTGGCAGTCACAGCATCAGTAGTTTTTGAAGCCTGGGGACTGGATGAGATCAGAGGAGAAACAGGTCCAATATTTAAGTCCAGAGGCACATAAACATTCTGTGTGAAAGAGAAGATGAAGAGGCAAAAGAGACTGAGGACAGGAACAGTGGATTTGGGGGACAGTAATTGCTGGATTGATTCCACAGAGACGTGAGCATGAACAGTAGAGGAGAGGAAAGCACTGCCAAAGCTAAGTCTTACGCAGGACGGGAGGACAGGGTGCAGTGCCCACTTGGCTAGTCCCCACAGGGTCAGGAGGAAGTCGTAGCAGGCTGACCTGTGGTGCAGGGAGCAGTGGTGGAAGCACACAGCTGTTCTCTTCTGATTGGTTCCAGTTCCTCAGTGAAATCAGAGGAAACCAATCAGACGCAGGAGCAGGGGGGGTGTTGGCATTTTGAGAGCAGAGGGAAAGGCATGAGGACCGCCAGCCGCTCCAGGCCCTCTGGTCAGCTGTGGATAACACCCAAAGCGAGACCTCAGAAAAGAGTGTTTCCTTCCAACCATTAGCCAGCTGCTCAGGTGTGGGCACCGCAGGGTGGGGCTGAATTTAACAAATTAAATTTTGCCAACAACAGAGGGAGAAAACTGCAAGGAGTTATCCACAATACTAGAAAAACTAATTACCTATTACCTATTGTAATTATTTATTACAAAAATATTGTGCCTCACTTCAGGCTGTGTATCGAAAATGAGTTCTAGGTTAGTTGGAATTAAAGTAGTAAGTAAAAATGAAACTAGAATAAAAACCGGAAGAAATGACTTGTAGGTCAACGTTTGGGAAAGAACTTTTTATGCATAAAAGCAATGCAAGATACCACTGAAAAATTGATGGCCAAAAGATTAGTAAAACAATGCTCAACATCGCTAATCAATCATTATAAAAATAAAAATTAGGATGTTTTCATGTTCATTAAGGATATTTCATGTTAAAAAGACCTGAGCATTTGGTTAAACATAAGCTAAACAGCAGGAAAAGTAACTAAAAAGCTCTGGCAAGTGTCGCCATTTCCAGAAGACTGTGCAGGTCCAAACACCATTTTTATAAGAAAAACTGGAAAACAAGGATGTGCCTTGCCAAGAGTGATGAGGAGCATCTACAACCAGCTACCGTGAAAAGGTTGCAGGAACATGACTTCAAAACTTAGGAAGGTCAGTGGAGAGTATGGACTGTTCAACACACTACAGATAACAAATATCCACAGAACGGCTCAGAGGGCATTCTGCAGAGGATGTAAGACTTAAACGATTTTCCTAAGATAGGAGGCTAGACGTATAAAAAGGGGACACTGCCAGAAATTCCTGAAAATGATGTTCCTCAGAAATTAGTATCTAAACTAGAGACGACTTCATTTTAAAAACAGATTTTCTTATTTTGGGGCGGTGCCTGTGAATCAGTCAGTAAGGTGCCAGCCCCATATACCGAGGGTGGCGGGTTCAAACCCAGCCCTGGCCAAACTGCAATAACAACAACAAAAAAATAGCTGGGCGTTGTGGCAGGCGCCTGCAGTCCCAGCTACTTGGGAGGCTGAGGCAAGAGAATCGCTTCCCAGCCCAAGAGGTTGAGGTTGCTATGATGCCACGGCACTCTACTCTACACGGCGATAAAGTGAGACTCTGTCTCTACAAAAACAAACAAAACAAAACAAAACAAAAAAATCCCCAGATATTTTGTGTGGGACTTGGACAGTGTGGGGAGGGGCCTTACCCCGTCCTCTTTCAGTCCTGCTCTGAGGTTCAACTGACATCCCAAATTTAGAGGAATCTTTCCAGGGTTCTATAGCATAAATCAACTTGGGTTTTTATGTTTTCCTCAAACAAATAAAACAACACTAGGTTTTTGTTGGGTTTTATTTTAAAATAGCCTGGTCTAACTAAAGGAGAGCTCTACATCAAGACCAGGAGGCAGAGGAAATCTCAGTAAGCAAATTAACTATGAAAGTCTGTGGGCTCGGCACCTGTAGCTCAAGCGGCTAAAGCGCCAGCCACATACACCAGAGCTGGCGGATTCCAAACAACAATGACAACTACAACCAAAAAATAGCCAGGCATTGTGGCGGGCGCCTGTAGTCCCAGCTACTTGGGAGGCTGAGGCAAGAGAATCGCTTAAGCCAGGAGTTGGAGGTTGCTATGATCTGTGATGCCATGGCACTCTACCCAGGGTGACAGCTTGTGGCTCTGTCTCAAAAAAAAAAAGTCCGCTTTAGAAAGAGAATGGGAATAAGGGACTAGATACAAATGCAATACATAGAGAAAACTGAACACTAAACAAACTGAAAATCTGTATAAATTTTATTGTTTACTTTTCAGTTCTTCCCAGGAATAACTGGCAAAAACAAAACAAAAACCACAGGTTTTCAGCACATACATTTCTGGGTTTAAATCTCTTGCTGAAATGCTTCCTAGCCAGGTGTCTTCTTTAACCCTCTGGGTCTCAGTTTTTTCATCTCACAAGGTTGTTGTGGTGCTATCATATGCTATGCACACAGCTAACACATATCCTTAATAAGCAGCAGTTTCCTTCTTTCTCTAATTTATTACAATTTTAATAGAAATAACAAGATTATATTCATGTAATGGTACAAATGATACTCTGCACCACATAAATTTTGCTAAACAAAGGAAAGAAAAAAATCCTGATGGCAAGCTGATATGTTCAAATGTTGTTACTGTTTGATAACTTCATTGAAATGACTGCAACAATTCTTATTAAAATATTTTTACTTTCCAATAAAAAATAAACATAATTAGATCTAATGAACCTTCTTCACATAGTAAGAAGTGTTCCAATCCATCGTCCCTACTAGAGTAATTATTTCATGAGTTTTCTAAACTGGAATTAGAGACTTTAAAGTGAATAACATATTAGTAGGTATCCCATGCTAATCTTTTTATATACAAATACTTTAATCTTTAAGAAAAATGGAAAAGGAAATTAAATAACTCAGTGTTATTCTGAATTTTTACTTCGTTATTTTCCCTACTTAGAGTAAACACTTATTTCTCCTGTATAATCAAATTCATCAAATTTCACGTGTTAATATTTGTAGCATAAGCTTACCTCTACAGGGAAAGCCAGATGAATACTGAAGTAGGAATGACAGTTTCTCAGCTCAGTTGGGCACCTGACCTCTCCCTTTCCCTGGAAGTCTACAGAAAGCACCAGGCAACGACCAGTCTTCTGAGAAGGGGCAAACTCACCAGCTGCCCTCAACAGTTTTAGAAGCAGAGCTATGAGATCCCACAGGTTATTTTCTAGCATAAAACTCCCAAAAGCTAAGACAAAATCATGAAGTTCCATATCAATTCAACAGACAAAACTTTTTTTTGAGGCTGACACCTAAAATCTTCATAGAACTCTCCTTTCTCTGATACTGAAATTTAGTTTTCTGAAAGGTATAATTTTTGCTGTCAGGTTTACACCGTATTCCAGAAAAAAAGGTAATGAAACAGATCAGCTGTATTTATTTATGATACCAAACACATACGATACCAAAAAGTTGTCCTGATCCATCTCTAAAACACTCTATTGCTATGATTATTGAGCATACAATGGTGGTATATAATCATAGTAAGAAATCACAGGAAGATAACCCTGAAGCATCACGACTCAAGACTCTATTATTATGTAGTTTAACACCTAAACAGCTATGAAACTGCCAATTTCTCTGTAATACAGAGCTTCATCTTTTGCAGGTCATGCCCAGTATGACATCTTATGACAGGGTATTAGAATAAAGATTCAACTAGGTCTTAAAAGAAATAAACTGTCTTGGAACCAAAATTAACAACAGGATACAAATATTTTTATACTATAGGACAAAGACACTAACTTTATTCAAGCATTGCTGCACAAATACAAACTTTAAAAAAATTAATATACACTTAAAAGTGACAAGAAAAAAGCTAAGCAGACACCCCAACAAATCAAGATTTTCAGTAAGTTCTTAGATGAATAATTTATAACATTAAAATTTAATACCAGATTATACTTATATGCATATCTTTACCCTCAGAACTGCTATGTTAAGATACTATGATCAAAAGAAGAAAAAATGTCATTTATTACATATTCCCTATAAATAAATACTTTAAAAATAAACACTGAAGTTCTCACTCCCTATGTTACTATTGGTCTTTTCCCTAAATACTTAGCAAATAATGAAGAATGTGGTGATACCTCTTGTTAGAATTTCATTTCCTTAATGCTCCAATTTTATAATGAATTCCTGGGGTATTGGTTTACTTCAGTTAATCTAAGCATAAAGAGCATGAAGCATTTTGCTATGCTATATAAATATGAATATGAGAGAGAGAGAGAAAAAGAAGGAACTTTTCTTTTAATTCAAGTTTGATATACTTCATTCTGATTTGTAACCTCAAAAACAGAATAACCTTGGCAGAGTAAGAGACTAGGGATAACATGTACTTCTTTCATTTTTTTCCATTTAAAAATAAGGGCCTTCTACCTGATAAAGCATGATATACATGACATATATAATGTCATAATACATGCCACCTTAAAATCCTAATAGGGAGTTTCTAAAAATGCAATAATTATTTAAAATCATCCCCCAGTTATCTTCACAGACAGAATAATAAACTTGACCAAAAAAATGTACAATTAATTTTCAAGGTATAATTTCACAAGTTCAATATCCTTATATAAGTATATATAAAAATGCCACATGGAGATGTCAGTAAAACCATCGCCTTTGGCCAAAAGATGATAAAAAGTACCCTGAAGTTCTGCAAAATTATGAAAAGTATATATATTTTTTAACCTGTATGAAGCCTTATATTTTCAAAGCCCATGTTGAAAATCAGCCATTTTAGATGAACCCATATAGTAACATGGCATGAATTTTAACTTTATACTGTCTTTGGATATAGCTCAAATATTTAACCATATTAACTGCTTCTTGAAGAAAGAACATACTAGTAGCAAGGGATGCTGAATTGGATTTATGGAGCTGCACTGGATTCATTATTTGAATAGCTAGCATTACTTCCCTGGTGTTTTATATTTATTTTTCAATATAAATGTTGCTTCATAGAAAACATTTGTTTAGTGAATTTCACCTGATGCATGAGAAGACACACATTATAAATGCAAAAGTCCTGTATTTCCAGGCAACATTTTTACCTGTCTGTTTTAGGTATTGATTTAGTAATTATTGCTTGTTGGCAATATAAAGAAACTGTTAATAATAATGCTATCATTAAAATGTACTGCTTGTAGGTTCAAATTAAGTTGAAATTTCTGCTTTCTAATAACACATCATCTGCATACCATGCAAATACAGCAATGTACCCAAGCATGTAGTTTAAAATTTTAAAGAAAAGCAGCTAAGAAAAAACAAAATAAAGTTCCACCTACAGGGATTCCTCTGACTATTTTCGGTGAGTCCTGGAGATGACATGGATGTGAGACCTGAACAAGTAAACAGAAGCTCAGTGCTGGTCAAGTGAAGCCTCCAGTCACCAGGCAGCTTCCCTCATGTGCCTCTTCTGGGATGCAGAACAAAGGAAGTAAAGCTGAAGCCAGAAGCAGGTTTTTCCAAAGAAACTGTATTAAGCCTGTTAGTTTTCTGCTGATGGCTTAAGCAGACACAACATCGGAATCTACTGCCTCCATAAAAGCAGAATGGCAAGCTCTCAGGGGCTCTAGTGTACAAAGATGTATGCACCGATCTGGGAACATACCAAATGCTGCCCAAAATGGGGGGAGGGGGCTGAAAATATACTAAATCCATCTGAATTTGTCATCCAGGCACAAAGTTGCATTATTAGCATACCAAAAGAGAGAAAAAATCTTACTATCTAAAAGTAGTAACGTAAAAATGAAGGATATAGTTCATTATATAACACATAAGTCTTCTTTAAGTTCCCCCCACCTCATTTTAAATGTAACTTTAGCCTAAAGCTTCCTTCAAATTCAGCAACACTAACCAATGGCTTGGAATACACTACATATATTTTAATAAGTATCTTAAATCACCACAATTCCAATAGTTATGTGCACTTGTCCGTGGTTCTCTCCTTTTTCAAAACAGTTATGCTCTAAATCCCACTCCCTCTACGTCCTCTGAATCACAGTTCCATCACTCGGGCACTTTTTCACTCCAACCTCTCCTTTTCTTTTTTTATACATACTGAAGTTTCTCCCAAATTAAAAAAAAATTCCTCCTTTCAACCTGTCTTCTTTCCTTCCCTCACTCTTGCTTTTAAAATCACTGTCTCTACTTTCTCATTCCTTCAAATATTCAATAGCACCAAAGTAAGAAGTAAGCCCAGGCCACTCATGATAGGGAACAGTGCAGAGTATTCCATTCATTCCAATCCTCTGCTACCTGGTTTCTACCCTCAACCCCGACACGCATACACCCATGGTGCTGAATCTGTCCCCATTAAGATAACCAATCGGCCTTTTTTTTTGAAACAGAGTCTTGCTCCTTTGCCCCAGCTAGAATATGGTGGCATCATCACAGTAACCTCCAACTCCTAGGTTCAAGTGATCCTCCTTCCTCAGCCTCCCCAGTAGCTGGGACTATAGGTGCCTGCCACATTGCCCAGCTAGTTTTTCTACTTTTGGTAGAGACAGAGTCTTGTTCTTGCTCAGGCTGGTCTCAAATTCCTGAACTCAAGCAATCTACCCTCTTCGCCCTCCCAGAGAGCTAGGATTACAGGTGTGAGCCACCATGCCCAGGAAGACTTATATATTGAAAACAACAAAACAATGTTGAGAAAAATCAAAGATGGTCTAAATAAATAGGGATACATTCCATGTTTTTGGATTAGACAACTCAGTATAGTTAGTGTGGTAATTATCCCCATACCAATCCACAGATTCAACATAACAATCACTAATAAAGTCCTACAGGCCTTTTGTTGTTAGAATTGTGAAAATGACCCTAAAATTTATAAGGAAATGCAAAAAACCTAAAATAGCCAAACCAATTTTGAAAAGAAGACAGAGAACTGGGGCTTCCCAATTTCAAAACATATTACAAAGCTACAGTAACCAATCCAGTGTGGTACTAGCAAAAAGGAACAAAGCTGACAGCCAAAAATTAACTCTTACATTTATGGTCACTGGTCTCCTATAAAGATGCCAAAACAATCCAATAGAAAAAGAGATAAGTCTTTTTAAAAATGGCTCTGAAACAACTGGATATCAAAATATACAAAAATGAACTTAGGGTGATGCTGTGGCTCAAGGAGTAGGGCGCTGGCCCCATATACCAGAGGTGGTGGGTTCAAACCCAGCCCTGGCCAAAAACTGCCAAAAAAAAAAATAGAACTTAGACTCTTACTTCACACAAACACAAAAATTAGCGTATTTTACCACATGTAATGCACTCCTGTGTACAATGCACACCCATGTTTTTGGCCCTAACTTGCAAGAAAAAAAATCTTTTCATTGGTGTTTTTAATTTAAATTTCTATTTGGTTATACATATGAACTTATTTTTTGTATTATAAAGGAATTTTAGCATTTAATTTTAACATATAATGGTATAAGAAATTTTATGTAACAAATAATTATAAAACACAAAAACAGACACAAGTCCAAGAAATTCTCTCAAGGTCCTGGGAGTCTGGGGGCAAGTTCTGTTGTTGTCCTCGTGCTCAAACCTTTCTATTCATAAAGCTGAAGCACTATTTAGCTGTCTCGGAGAAATCACCAATGTTTTTCCCTCATGCAGTCCTTTTACCCTCTTCTTCCCTCATCTTGGTTGAAACAGAAATCTCAGCTTGGTGCTGCTCCAAAATCTAAGTCTTTACCTCTTGCTCCACCTCCAGCCACTTTGGAGGTTTCCCCGGCATTGCCTTCTTCTGTCTGGGCATTTGGGTTTTTTTTTTTTGAGACAGTCTCTCTTTGTCACCCTCGGTAGAATACTGTGGCATCACAGCTCACAGCAACCGCAAACTCTTGGGCTCAAGCCATCCTCTTGCCTGAGCCTCCTAATTAGCTGGGACTATAGGCGTCCACCATAACACTCAGCTATTTTTAGGGGGTCTCACTCTTGCTCAGGCTGGTCTCGAACCCCTGAGCTCATGTAATCCACCTGCCTTAGCCTCCGAGAATGCTAGGATTACAGACATGAGCCACTGCACCTGGCTAGTCTTGGCATCTGAAGAAGCTTTCCTTTCGGTTGCTTCCACAATCTGATTATGATGCTCTCTGTGGGAGGAGGTCCAAAGTGTTTCTCGGCAGCTCTGTTCTCAGGCTATTTAGCATATTTAATGACTGTTAGCTTAAAGCTTGCAGAGCCTGAACTCCATTTTGACATTTTCCAAGGAAATTTTCCACTAATTTTCGTGAGAAGGTCAGCTAGATTGCTAGCTCCTGTCTATAGCGTTTGAAGAGAAAGAAATACGTCACTCCTCATTGGCCAAACATGCTTTTTGTTGCAAGTTCGTCATAAGTTCAACAAAACCGATTACCATACTCATGGTATTATTTAACATACGGATATCATTATTACTTTCTAGAGTTACACTTTTAAAACATCCACGTAAGTAAGAGAAATAAAAACACTTATATAGATATGGAATTAGTATGACCCACATATAACATGCATCCTTATTTTTCCCTCAAACATTTGAGCCAAAAATGTGTATTATATATGGCAAAATCCAGTAATTCAAAATGGATCTTAGGCCTAAATGTAAGTGCTAACAATAAGAGATGTTGTCAAGAATGAGGCAAAACTTCCACTCTCAGATATTGCTAATGGAAATGTTAAATGGGATAGCCATTTTTGAAAATGGTTTAGCTGTTTCTTAAAAAGTTAAACATAAACTTATCACATGATTCAGATATTCTGGTCTTAGCTCCATACCCAAGAGAAATGAAAACACGTTTACACAAAGACTTGCACAAGAAAAGTACATACAGCATATTATTCATAAAACCCAAAACCTGCACACAATCCAAATATCCATCAATTGGTGAATGGAAAAACAAAATGTGGCATATTCATATAATAAAATATTAATTCAGTAATAAAAAGGAACAATCTAATGACATTCTTTTTATTCTACCTACTTAGCTTCTTTTTTTGTTTGTTTTTGAGACAGAGTCTCACTTTATTACCCTTGGTAGAGTGCCGTTGCATCACAGCTAACAGCAACTTCAAACTCTTAGGCTCAAGCGATTCTCTTGCCTCAGCTTCCCAAGTAGCTGGGACTACAGGAGCCTACCATAATGCCTGACTATTTTTAGAAACAAGGTCTTGCTGTGGCTCAGGCTGGTCTCAAGCTTGTAAGCTTGGCAATCCACCCGCCTCAGCCTCCCAGAGTGCTAGGATTACAGGCGTGAGCCACCACACCCTGCCTTACTTAGTGTCTTGAGTCTGTGTCATTCCCTCCACTCTACCACTGCCTCAATTCAAATCTTTTTAATAGGTTCCTAGCTAATCTCTTTTAGTATAGACCTGCTTTTTTCTAGTCTATCTTCTTTATGATAAAAAAAAAACAAAACTCATACTAAAATGCAAATCTGATCCACCCACCCTAAATAAAACCCTTTGGGTCCCCCTACTCCCTACCCTGCTTCTATCAATTACAACAGTAACCTCTAAGCTCTATTGATCATGCACCCCTCACTTTGAGCAAAAACTTTTAATAAGCACCCAAATATGAATATTTGCATATCATATACATGAATTCCTGTACTAATTTATTCCTGTACCTAACAGACACAAAATTGACATTTAAAAGGATGACATAAAAAAGAAATGAATAAAAGTTCTAGTTTTCTTCTCCATGCCTGTTGGTTTGCAGTCACATTCCTCTTTGGAGAACACAGGCCCAAAGGGAAACGTGCAGACTCACATGCATGACATACAACACTGTGTATCATTTGTTCCCGGCCTGTGTGTCGGACTGCATCCCTCATCGCTTCACCCCACACACCATATGCTTCAGCCATGACAAATTATTTGTAGTTCCTTTGATGAAGAAAAAATTAAATTTTAACTTGTATTTTTAAAATAAAATAAACATTTCTGCATCTTTGCAATAGTTCTTTCCTCTTCCTAGAATGTCCTTATCGGCCTTTTCAGCCCAGTGAGGACTCATCATTCAGATCAAGTGTCATTGCCTATCTTTAGTTGATTACTTCCACTAGTGTGCTTATCTTCTTATTTCTATGTTGTATTCAAATTACATATTTGCCTCTCTATCCTATTAGCTTTGCCACAGTTCTTTAGCCCCTTAAAGTCAGAGGATAATCATATCATACAACCTGAGGCTCTATCAGTTACATATTACCAAGTAGCAGCTGAATAGTTTTGCCTTACATGTTAAGCTAACCCTTGCATTAAACCAACAAACTCTATCCAAGTTTAACCTCTATTAGTTGTAACATGCTAGGGGCTGCCACACTGGTTATCCACAACCAGGAGTCATCCAAACAAATGATACTCCTAACACTCTCAGAATTCTCTGATTCAGATAATATATTCAATATGATGACTTCTATTTTTACTGAAATTTATCCTTTATCATCACTGGAAATTGCTCCCCCTCTTAAGCTCTCAAGCTGAAATTCCTTCTTTGACCACTGAAAGTGCTCTTCCCCTTTATAGCATCACCATGCTATGCCTCCTTGCCTGGGTGCGTCGTTGCTGCTCTGGTCAGGCCTTCATTCTCCAGCATAGACTCCATGGCCAATCACTTCTGCTCTCAGGAGCATCCATAGTTACAATACCAGCCTGGCCCATTCTATCTGCTCTTCCTGTTTCCAACTCTGTGTTAACCTAAGCATATTTGTTTTGGTTTTTATTCCTATTTCTGAGCCCTAGCCCTGAAAATTCGGATTACCTTTCCTTCTATGGATTCTCAAAAAATTATTTATCCTTCCATGTCAACTTCTGCCTACATTATCAGTCATTCTTCTCTTCTCTTAGGTCTCATTGAAAGAGATGTCCCTCTTCAAGGATAACCTATCTGAACATTTCTTTCCCTTTACTTTTGGAACTTAACAACTCCTTTAACATCTTCAACTTTACCTTCTTCCCTGACCTTTACTCTGATCCTATCTCAAGGGACATTTTCATTTCTTTCCTTCCATCCATGAAAGAGCAGTTAGTTCATGTCACTTGATTTCCTAACTCCTCATACATCTATGATTTGCAATCTGTATTCTCCCTTTACAAACAGCTCTTTCAGACTACCTGTTTGTTGTCAAATCCAGTGGGATCTCCTCATTCTGCATAACTTGTTTGCATTACTTATGTCACCAATAACCATTTCTCCTCCATTAAACTTTCTCCTCTCTAGGCTTCATTGAATGGCCTTGGTCTTCCTCCTCTTTCTGACCACTCTGGTTCCTATTTCATCTGTTGACTCTGCTTTCCGGAGTGAAGCCTTAAACTTGGTCATACTGTAAGAACCTGGCCTCAGGTGCCTTTCCTACATGCTCACATGATGACCGCATTCACTGAGATAGTGGTAACTCCCAAATCTTGATGTGTTTTCACACTATTAATCACATTTCTGACATGTTCAGATAATTTTTAATTGAGTAGGAGATTATAAAGGACACCCTCCTACATGATGCAACTGGATCCTATCTTGGTCATTTAATTTTTAAAAAAGCAATTAGCATAGTAATCCATTAAAAACCCATATACAAATGCTTTAATTTTAAATATAATAATAATTTTATTCACAGATTCTTTGAGCATGGGTCCACTGTTCCAAAATTCTTGTGTAAATCACCCACACTGCAATAATAAAATTTTCTGTCTATTTTTTAAACCAAAGCAGAAATTTAAGATATATAAAACAATCTGTACAGAATATTTCAGGATTTTTATTATTTCTTTCCCAAGTCTTTTCTAATTCTTTAATTTTTTTTTGAATTTTTTTTTTTTCGTAGAGACAGAGTCTCACTTTCACTTTATTGCCCTCAGTAGAGTGCTGTGGTGTCACACAGCTCACAGCAAAATCCAACTCCTGTGCTTAGGTGATTCTGTTGCCTCAGCCTCCCGAGTAGCTGGGACTACAGGCACCCACCACAATGTCTGGCTATTTTTCTGTTTTTGCAGTTTGGCCAAGGCCAGGTTTGAACCCACCACCTTCAGTATATGGGGCTGGCGCCCTACTCGATGAGCCACAGGCGCGGCCCTGTTTTCTAATTCTTAACTATACTTTTGCAGCAGCAACCTCTGAAAGCTATTTTCTGATATTAACTCTTCTAAAGCACTCAACTTTGTTTTCTGCTGAAGTTTCATCATTTGATCTAATATTTAATTAAATTGCATATTGTAACAACTATCATAATAGGAACCAACACAACTTCCTCTGGGTAAGCATTCCACTCCACTGGTAGAAACAAGTACATGGATGTACTAGCCAGTAGCCTGCCAGCCACAAATATTCGGTATGCTCTGTGTTTCACAGAGACAATGAGAATGATGGTTAATGTGGTGAGGCACTCAGGCAAAGGTAAAAGAGCCAGCCTACATTTTAAAGTCGTGTCAAGGCAGGAATCTTACCTCTATTCTTTTCAGTGGTACAATATTTCTAGGCTTATCCTTTAAAAATCTGAAGAGTGATTTTAAGATTTATACATGGAATGATAACCTATTTTGAAAATAAACTAGAAAAATCATTAACAATCTCTGAAAAACAGGTATGTCCATTCATGGCCAAGTTCCCATGTCTTTAAGGACCATGAAAGCTTATTTACTGTACATGGGCTTAACCAACAATGGAATTCTTTCCCCATTCAAAATAGAAAATGAGGACTTTTATGCCTACTCTTCTTTTTCTACTGTCTAATATTCAAGTGATTACCACTAAAAGTTTAAATGAATGTAACATTTGGAGAACACAGAAAACGTTCTTGCTGCCAACATTAAAACAACAAGAATAACAACTATTTTTTTTTTCCCTTCGTTTTAAGCATCAAAGAAATAATAACTAGTTTTATTTATTTTTTTGAGACAGAGTCTCACTCTGTCGCCCTGGGTAGAGTGCCCTGGCGTAATAGCTCACAGTAACCTCAAATATTGGGCTCAAGTGATCCCCTTACCTCAGCCTCCCAGTAGCTGGGACTACAGGCACCTGACACATTGCCCAGCTATTTTTAGAGATGAGGTCTGAATCTTGTTCAGGCTGGTCTTGAGCTCCTGAGTTCAAGCAATCCATCTGCTTTGGCCTCTTGGAGTGCTGGAATTACAGGCATGAGCCACCCTACCTGACCCCAATAACTGATTTTAATAATCTTAAAGAGATTTGTCATGTGTCAGTGAAGTGAAAGGTGAACTTAACTCAATGGAGTACAGAAGACAGAATCCAAAACTCAGTGGATGATGCTGATTTATATAACTTTGAGGATTACTAATTTTATGTTTTTGTCTTAAAAGTTAGTTTTTCCCCAGTTTAGAAAAGAGCTTCTAAATACTACTATAAGGTGAACAATTGAAAGAAATAACACCTTTTGTTTTCTTACAACCTAGGAAAAACAAAGGCACTATTCAAAAACTAATTAATTGCTCCAATAGGTTTAAATGAGTTTTTAAATCTATTTTTCTCCACTAATACTTTGGAAGAGCTGTTACATTTCTGTTTTTCTTGTTATAGGCTACTTATGCTTTTGAAATATTAGTAAAACACTAAAGAAAAAATAATTTTTAATGAAAATTCAAACAAAAAATCTAGATATAATAAAATACTAAATTTAAGATCTATAATTGGCCTGTGGGTGGATCTGATATGCTGTTAATTGTTGTACATAGTTAGGAATGTGTAAGCAAAATATTTCGGCCTAAACTGAATTATTCTATCAGGTAATATGCAATACTACTCAACCTTTTGCAAACCGCTGTTCTCTTTTGTGTGAATATTGTCATACTAAAAAAAAAAAAAAGCATGTCTTAGCACTGAGATGCAAGTAAAACTGACATTTTACATAATCTGTGTCCCTGCCTGTCTTTTAATATTAACTTGATTGGTTTTTTCCCATCTCTTAATGTTATATAAGATGCTAAACTAGTCAACCAAAAGAAAGAATGAAAAGGAAAAGAGCATTTTATGAGGATTTCAAATTGCATTTTAAACCACTGATGAAAAATGATGTCCCTGAGTAGTGGTTCACCAAATGAATAAGAACAATGACAGCCATGATAATATTATATCACATGATTATTTAACTTTACCTTTAACAAACTAGCCATGAACTTAATCATTTACTACCGGTATAGTGGGTCAAAGAGAATCTAGCCCAAACAAGGCTGCTTAATTATAGCCAAAGTAGGAAAAAACCTTTACCTTTTTTATCTTGAGGATTAGTCATTTTTTTCTAAAACACATCAGACAAACAATTCAACTATGAATGATAGACTAGAAAATCTTTTATCAGTCAGTAAATCAAAAGGTCAATACTAGTTTACATGTGAGATACAATAAAACAGTTAAATTAGAAGGGATTTTATTAGTAATTTAAAAAGTCGTCCTGGTTATTGAAATGGGTCCCTCTGAAAATAGTGATTTCTACACTACTTAATTGCTCATGAGTAATTGAAAAATGGCCAATTGGAATGATCTTAAGGTGCTGGGAAGTCTGTGGTTTTCCTATTTTTTTTTTTTCCATTATTATTTCTCTTCTAGTCAACATGACCAATCATTCTCTGATCTCCTTTCTTCAAAAGTTCTCTAAAATTAAAAAGCAATGCTGGATACTTTTATAGTCTCATATAGAATATATGTCATCAGAGCCTCTAACTTTACAGATGGAGAGAGTAACTGTGCCTAAAAAAGTAGAGACTCATCCAACATCACAAGGTAGTGGCAGGGCAGGACCAGACCCGGCACTGCAGACCTCTCAGCAGTGACTCTGAGGGCAACTGCAGGGGCACATCTTGCTCTGTGTCGCCATCCCCTTCACTGATGACCCCGACCTCACAACAGAAACCAGAATCTTCTTAAGGTATGACTCTCACCAACCTCAAAGGGAGTACTCTACCTTCTTCCTAACCATACTACTTATCATGGTCATTAGCAGAAACTCTCACTTGGACCTGTGCTAAAAAGAATGCCAAAACCACGTGTGATGAAACAAAGCCTATAAAAGTAGTGTTAAACAAACTTTCACTTTTGATGTAAAATGATTTTTAAAAAATGGAATGAGTTCTTTCATCATCAAGAGGGTATGCCTGACATCAATTTAACTCTCAAGTACTTTAAAGTAAAGAATTGAACACAAAATTACCTTTGAAGGTTTCGAGTTCCTTCCTGTAGAAAAATAAGAAAATGCAAAATTAAAATAATCAATTCCCAATGGAAACTGTTCTTACATTATAATAACAACTTACGTGCTTTCAATGCTCAGAGTGGTATTTTTGGATGCTCACACATCAATTGTGCTTTATTGAAATTTCCAGCATAATTAGTCTAAAACAACTATTTTTCAGTTATTTCTACTATTATCTCTTAACAGCTAAAAGAATTCTTTCAAAATTTAAACAATTAAAACCGTAAAACACTTATAAGAAAACAGAGAACATTTTAATGCCAGCTATGAACATCTCATACATGTAAGAATCAGTTTATAACAGCACTTAACATGATTTTTCCTCTATTGATAAAGATTAAATAATGGATTTCTGTGATCTTTAGTTAAAAATTATCCAGAATAGGAGTAGTTATTTCCCTCTGTCAACAGTAAAGGAGAAAAGGGGTAAAGCACCCATCAAATGATGGAGACCCACAGCTCATCGTGCCACAAAAGGGCCAAGCCTCCAGGAATCTTCTGGTTTGTTATTTTGTCAATGTCAATGAAGAATGCCAGAATACAAAGCTTCCTGGGGAAATGGACAATGGGGGAAAAGAGATTAATGATCCTAAAATAAACATTTTGTGACAAAGAGGCCAAAGCAAGATATTTTCAAGTCTTCTCTCATAATTTTGCAATTATATATTTCTTCTCATTATCAGTACTAATATAAAGTTAGTTTAGTAAAGGCTTGTTATCCCATTTAAAATATGAGACTTGTACCTTTTATTTGCACGCTAGGTTTTACTAAAAATCTAGAGATGTTGTCAATTCGCTAATCAGAGTTCTACACTTTTAATTACAATACTCTCATGTTCCAATAGAGCTCACTACAATTAACAACTGGTACAAAACACAGGCAAGATGCCTGCTGAAAGGCCAAGCAGATGATGTTCTTGCAACAGCCAAAGTGAAGCTTCTTAAATCAGATGTACATCCTACTCTTCTTTTCCTAAAAATACCTACTCATAATAATTCTCCAGCACTATGGTTCATAAATTACAAAAGAGAATATAATTTTCAATCCTATCTTTTCAATAAACAATGCAATTGTTACCCGTCAGCCGATAGTCAATTTCATTCTCTCTTTTTTTTTATACACAGTCACACTCTGTTACTCCAGGCTAAAGTGCTATGGTGCCATAGCTCACAGCAACTTGAAACTCATGAACTTAAATGATTCTCTTGCCTCAGCCTCCCCAATAGCTGGGGCCACAGGCACTCACCACAATGCCTGGCTACTTTTTCTGTTTTTAGTAGAGATGGGTCTTGCTCTTGCTCAGGCTGGTTTTGAACTCCTGAGCTCAAGCAATACATCTGCCTCAGCCCCCAGAGTGCTAGGATTACAGGTGTGAGCCAACCTCACTCAGCAATCAATTTTATTCTTAAAAGTTTAGCCAGGTAATTCTAGTTACTTTGGGAGGCCAGGGTGGGAGGATTGCTTGAGGTCAGGTGTTTGAAGCCAGTCTGACCCCATCTCTACCAAAAATTTAAAAATTAGCCAAGTGTGGTAACACATGCCTATAGTTCTACTGTGGAAGCTGAAGCAAGAGAATCACTTAAGTTCAGGAGTTCAAGGCTGCAGGGAGCTATGATCATGCCACCACACTCTAGGTTGGGTGACCAAGCAAGACCCTTTATATTAAAAAAAAAAAGAAAGTCTTAGGTAGGTGTAAGTTAAACACGCCTAAAACCTACTCTATACTACAATAATGGGATGAAAACCAAAGTATCTAAACAGGAAGACAGCAAGTATCATAAACAGCTTGAAAAGACACTTTCAATTTACTTGTTAGTGATGCCCTCACCTTAGCAATACCCTGAGTTCACTGATAGGGGGAGGCATTGACAGAACACTCAGTCAACAGTCTAATGAGTAATTCTGTCTTCTATGATTGCAATCTTTAGAGAGCTTCTGATTTTCTTCTTTTAGAATGTGTAACTATAAGCAAACTTTCTTAAAAGTGCTTCTTGTTTCACAAAGTTGAAACTCAGAATAGCAATTTCACACACATTGTTCTTCCCTTTCCTCCACCCCTAAACACCATAAACATAAACCAGAAAACAAAGAATCCAGCATCTACCACATTCATGAGTAACTGTCCAGGCAGGACAGCGGCCTTTCAACACTCCACTGCCCGGCTGCCTCGCCCAGTCCACGGCAACTGCTGCTGAGGGAGGGCGAGGCCAGCCCAGTGCTCTCCTGGGAATCATCCTCCATCTCACATCACAACCCGCACCACCACCTTCCTCAGCAATATCTCCATGGAATGTCCTTTCAGTGTAAATAATTCTGCACCCCTGTCCTAAGAAAGACTTGTTGGGGAGGTGCCTGTGGCTCATCGAGTAAGGCGCCAGCCCCATATACCGAAGGTGGAGGGTTCAAACCCAGCCTCAGCAGAACTGCAAAAAAAACAGGAAAAAAAAAAAAAAAACAAGACAGACTTGTTGAAGTAGTGGTAGTCTAGGTAAATAGTTTAAAGGAAAAAAATTCAGTATTATGGTTCTTTTAAAGAACTGATAAAGTAACGCACAGCATCAAAAGCGCTGAAATTGTATATATTTTTTTATTTTTTGTTTTTTTGAGACAGAGTCTCACTGTGTCGCCCTCAGTAGAGTGCTGTGGTGTGACAGCTCACAGCAACCTCAAACTCTTAGGCTTAAGTGATTCTCTTGCCTCAGCCTTCCAAATAGCTGGGAATACAGGTGCCCACCACAACGCCCGGCTATTTTTTGGTTGTAGCTGTCGTTGTTTGGCAGGTCCGGGCCAGGCTTGAAACTGCCAGCTCCGGTGTATGTGGCTGGTGCCCTAGCCGCTGAGCTATAGACACCGAGTCAAATTTTATAATTTTTAAGGCAGATTCCACCATCTGTTAGAGGTACTAAGACGGCAGGAGAAGGCACATCCAGCACAGGAGGTGCTGACCGGGAAGGCACGGAGCCCAAAAGATGCAGGTGATAGGTAGGGAAATGACTTCAGAACAGCAATACATCATGGATGTCTGTCCTGGAGCAAATACTTCAGAACAGCAGGCTGAAAGACTTGGTTTTATTTTTAGCAGAAGAATAACATGAGCAAAGCTGTGCTTTAGGAAGAACCTTCTAGCTGTGATGGATGGATGTTTTGGCAAGGGAGAGAATAAAAGCAGGGTGTATTCAGGAAACTATGAGAGTGGTTTGGAGAAGAGCTAATTAAAGCCTGGCAAGAGCAATGTTAAGTGACAATGACAATGAAAGGGGAGTGTCATGTGAAAAATGCCGTAGAGAAGATTCAACAGCCCATGGCACCTGATTATATGGGGACAGGGGAGGAAGGAGATGAACCTGTTACCACAAGGAGTCTGTCCAGTCTATATCTCCAGAGGGAAGAGAAAAAGATTTTGAAGGGCAGCACATGAGTTCAGCTGGGAATTGCTGGAATAGCCTGGGAGGCTGGTGGTGCTGCAGACAAGTCCCATGCCCTTTAGCCTATTCAAGGACTCAGCTCCAACAGATCAACTCCCTCACTTCATATCCACTCTTGAACTCTTCCCAGTTTGGCTTCTGGACCCTATTACCACATAATCAAGGCCACAAACAACCACTGTACTGCCAATCCAATGATCACTTTTTATCACTGGATTGGCAGTACTCACTAAGCAACATTTGGCCAGACTGGTGATTCCTTGAGAAGGTTTCCTCGGGGTTCTGCTACCCCTTCAGTTTCTTTAGCTAGCATCTCTACCCCTTCCAGACCTGAATGCTGGAGTGCTACAGGCTTGGGTCTGGGCCCTCTTCTCTCCTTAAATTATACCCACCCAGAAGGCAATTTCATCTAGCTACATGGCTTAAATGCCATCTATACCTTAACGACTTCCTGATTTATGCATCCGGTCTTGATCTCTTCTTTGAACTCCAAACTCATATGATGGTTTTACTCAAAAGGGAAATAAGCTTCTCAAACATTTACAAAACAGAGCTGGCTCATCCTTCAGCTTTCCTCATCTCAATTAATGGTATTACCCAACTCCTCAAGTTTTGGTTCATCCATCTCCCTCACTCTTCACATCTAATCCTTCAATAAATCTTGTCAATTCTATCTCAGAACATAATCTGAATTCATCTATTTCTTTCCATCATCACTGCTGTCAACCGTATATAAATATATCCATTTTCTTATACTGAATGTAATCTTTGTTGAGTTCATTCATTTAAAAAATTTCATTGAGCCTTAGACACTAGGAATCGTGTTAGGAATAATGCTAGGTTTAGGAATATACATGTTCCATAACCTCAAGAAATTTTAGTGTGAGAGACAGAGAAGTAAAGCAGTAATTAGAAACTGATGTCGGTTCGGCGCCTGCGGCTCTGCGGGCTAAAGCGCCAGCCACGTACACCTGAGCTAGCGGGTTCAAATCCAGCACGGGCCCGCCAAACAACAATGGTGGCTGCAACCAAAAAATGGCCAGGCGTTGTGGCAGGCGCCTGTAGTCCCAGCTACTTG